>JAJOOF010064076.1:0-11232 GCA_029582545.1 Solanum lignicaule | reverse complement strand
CGACATTGTAAGCTTGAGTAGGCCTGGAATCGAGAACCTATTGAAGTTGGAAAATCGTAGAGAGCCTTGGATTGTTGTTCTTTATGCACCTTGGTGCCGGTTTTGCCAGGTAATTAATCTTCTCATCAACAACTTTTTCTTTCTCCACCGAGGCATATCCAAGATTTGAATTTGATTAGCTCAACCTTTAAGGTTCTTAGCACGGAGCATAATGTACTTTTGACATTATTGTTTAGAATTTAACAAGCCATGTTTCGAAAATATTGGATTCAGTTGAGCCATTGAATATAGGCTGCTGCATTCGCCTCTACTTCTCCAGCCGGATGGTATTTGGGGATCATCTTAATGATCTTTTTTTTTTTTTTTCTGATTTTGTACAGGCAATGGAAGGATCCTACGTTGAATTGGCGGAGAAGTTGGCGAGTTCAGGTGTGAAAGTAGCAAAATTCAGGGGAGATGGTGAGCAGAAAGCATTTTCACAAAAAGAATTGCAACTTGGTAGCTTCCCTACAATACTCTTCTTCCCTAGACATACTTCACAGCCCATTAAGTACCCGTCGGAGAAGAGGGATGTAGACTCCTTGCTAGCTTTAGTGAATGCCCTCAGGTGAAAGACATATAATGTGTTTACATATCTTGATGAGAAGCTATTCCGCAATACAAAAGTTGCGTGCAAGCTGGCTTGGACACAACAGGGTTATCAAGAAAAAAATGAACTTGTGGGTTGTATGGACTTATACTGTCCTCTCCATTTTTTTTCCTTTTTAACTTTACTTTTTATATATCCATCTTTGGTGAGAGCTTGATTTCTAGGGACTCAATTTTTTGAAATCAATATAAAGAGCTTGATTATTTTGGTTGCTCATTGTATTGTGCTCACTTTTCCTTAAGTGGATAATATTGACTGCAAATTGTCAAATCAATGAAACCCATGAGTTGTTTCTCTGGATATTTGTTGGCTAGGCTACCTCGTTATAACTTCACTCTAGTCACTAGCCCTACCTTTTGACATTACCTCCTTGAAAAGGGGCAAAAATACTGTTGAACTATTGGAAATTGAGCACTTGTATCCTTGGCTATCTTTTGATATCAAAATTACATGCGCAAGCTGGCACGGACACAATTGATATTCTTCTAGTGAGGATGGACAAGTATGGTCCTATTTTTAGACGGCAAGGGTACTTTTCATACATAACAGAGGACAATATGCTTGTTTCTAATAATTTAAGGATATTTTGACCTTTCTCTATTTATTTTAATCTTTATTAATGACCCGAAAAAAGGAAATTGGAGAAGAAGAATTGAACATCAAATAAAAATAGTTATTAATTTTTGTAAAATAGAATTAGGTTGATCATGAAGTTGAGATTAATCTTTGAAATTAAGGACTTGTAGTAGGAATTATATAGTTGATAACATGCAATGCATGATCACTTTCAACATAATTACAATTCTTAACATCTATATATAATTTCAAATCCCAAAACAAAATTCTCACACACTCCAAAAATACAAATAACAAAACACTAATTTTTGTCTTAATTCAACTCATAAAAAATGGCAACAAAGTTTATTTTCCTCCTCCTTATTGCTAGTACACTTGTTGTTGTATCCACAAATGCTAGAAGCATTAAATTTGTGGCAAAATCAAGTGATGAAATCTATCCATATTATCCACTCCCTAGACCATTTGGTTTAAGTTTTGGTACTAATTTTGGAAATGGCAATGCTAATGATGAAAGTGTGTTAATTGGTAGTGGAAAAGTCGAAGTAAATGATGGAGCACTTGGACGTCATTAGTGTTAATTACGGAATTTTTATTAAGAAGTTGTAAAAATAAATCAAGAGAATTTAATAATATTATTTTTTGCTGAAGGGATTCATTATGATACAAATTATGATACTAGTAAAATGTAATGTGTGAATCGAACGACTTCTAATTAAGTGTATGTCTATTATGATTTTCATGTTAAACATAAAAAAAAAACATTTCTATGCATTATATTACTCATCACAATTTGTCACAATGAATAGTTGAATACTAGAAATTCGCTAATTTTCGACATATAAGATGGAATGAGAAATTTCGACCTTTTATTTGGTGTTTGAGTTAGAATCTTGAAAATATATTTTTTAATGAGCTCTACATTGTGTGAATCTGAATTAGTTGGTCACTTGTAAGTATTAAATACTGGATGATTAAAACAAACAAAAAGTATTTACGTAAAACATGTATAGTAGTGCTCCGCCACCTTTAAATCCAAAATCCACCTCTACATTATATATTTTAAGAAATTTCAATCATTTTAACAAAAAATTAACTTGATAACATAATTTTATCAAACACACAAACAACTCATTATCAATTTCAACCACTTCTAGCCGAACACTTTGATAATTAATACTATTAATTATTAGCTATTTTTAATCTGCTAATCCAATCAGGCTCTTAAAAATAACCTTTTCATATGAATTTTCTCAAAAATATAAATAAATATATTGCTATATATGAAAACCAGCCTACAATTACTTATAGTCAAAATAATAAAAAAGAAGAAAACATATCCCAACTAATACAACTATTTCCTCGATCTCAATTTATATGATTCACTTCTCTTTTTAGTCTGTAAAAAAAAATATATATTTTATATTTAATAATAATTTAATTTTAAAATATTATTTTACACTTAATTAAATAATTTATAACCACATAAATATTTATTATTTATTTTATACATAAATTTAAAGATTATTTTTTCTCGTATCAAATCAAATTACATAATCATTCAACTCAAATCACAAAAATTTAGGACACCTGAAAATATTCCATTACAAATCATAATGGACAATAAGGGAAAAACATATTCTTAAGCTCCCCAAAGATATATTTACCCAATCATAATCCCAAAATGGATTATTATTTTTTTACCTAATAAAAGTTTCAACACATAAACCGAATGGGTCCCACATGTCATAGTTTATTTTCTCCATTTAAATTTGATTTTTGATAACTTCTTAATTTTAATTTTATTGTTTATGACTATAAAATTTGAAAATATTTTTTACTTTTAAAGTTTGATGCAAAATTGAAATTAGAAAAACAAATTAAAATCAACAAGATAAATAAATAATCTGATAAAAATAATAGCTAACATATTAGGCTTAATACATAAACATAATCCTTAATTTGACGCCAGCTATCAACTATGACCTTTAACTCTGGGTGTACACAAATAAACACTTAAATTTGTATAAAATTGAACAAATGGACTCATTCGTCATACATGACAATTTTGTATCCTACATGACATCTTACGTGTATTATGCCATGTAGGACACGTGCGTTTACTTGTTCAATTTTATACAAATTTAAGTGTCTACTTGTGCACACTCAAAGTTGGAGGGCCTAGTAGTCCATTGAAACTAAGTTAAGGGTCATGTTTATGTATTATGCCAACATATTATCATAGATATAAATTAATAATTTTAGTAAAATTTCTCTACGACAGTCATCGTCTATAACAACATTTATTTTATTGTAATAGCCATGTCTTTTACAATATCGATCTGTCACGTTATGCTCTCTATAACATTGTTTTGTTACAATAATTAAAAAAGCATATACATAAATATATCTTTTTAATTTAATTTCAACTAATATTAAACTCTTTAACTTTGAATACGTATAAATAAACATTTAAACTTATATGAAGTTGCACAAATAAACATGTCATGAATTGTAATTTGTGTGAGACACATTCAAACTGATTTGTATTATGCTATGTAGGTTATAGTTCAATTTTATAAAGTTTAATTCTACTTGTGGCCATACAAAATTGGATGATATAAATATTAACCGAAATTAAATTAAAAGACACGTTTATTTTTAGGTCTTAAAAGATAAATAACATGGTCCCCAAATAGGTCCTACATGCTATTTAGTGTAGATATTTAGATGTAAACCAGACAGCACAACACTGAAATTCATCATCATTCATAAGAAGAGTCAACAATTGATGAACTGAAGAAGAAGAAGAGCAAAAAAGAACAAAAATGGGGTCAATAGCTAAAAAGGGGTTGCAGAATTACTTGATACAACTTCAACAACACCCTTTAAGAACAAAGGTTTCGCCTTTTTCTCACTTTCTTTGATTTTTTCTGTTTTTTTGACTAATTTTTCTTTCTGTGCTTCAATTTTGTCTGATTTGTGAAGTGGGGTTTGGTTATTTCGAGCTGTTAAGTTCAATTTATGATGTGGGTGTTGCAATTTAAGAACTGAGATCTCATCTCCATTTTTCGAGTTTCATACTTGAACTAACGTGAACTATCATTTATTATTTATCAAAATACACCTCAACAGTCAGTTGTTCACTCTTTTTTTTCTACCTGAAATATCACCGAGGTAGGAAAAGGGATCAATTAATTATTGAGTTGTGTTTTGACTTTTAATAGTTGGCGATAGTTTAGTTATAAAACTCAAAAAAAATACTTTAGGTGTGATTTTGACCCTTCCACTCTACTAAAGATATGTAAAACATACAAAAATGTCCATTAATTTTGTGGTGTTGCATATAATGTGGAAAGTTGAAATTAAACCGTAAAGGAAAGAGACATTCTTTTTGAACAAACTATAAAGGAATGATATGGACTATAACGGAAAGTAAGACTAACAAAATGAAACGGAGGGATTAGTGCTTAGTGAGTAAAGAGGTTTATCACATCTCCATCTGTGTGTGGGGATATTAATGGACTTGAATAGAACAGAATGAATGTAGAAGATTTGTATAGTTGAATTTAATTAGTTTAATCTTGAGACGTAGTTGATCAAGTTGATGGTTCAGGTTGTGTTTAAAGACTTCATTAGCTTGATTGGTATTGTGATTTTATTTTTTTCGTTTCTAAATTTTGCAATTTATAATTGCAGGCGATAACAGCTGCAGTTTTATCGGCGATCAGTGATATAGTGGCTCAGAAGATCACTGGCATTAAGAGACTTCAAATGAGACGCCTTCTTCTGAAAGTGGTAACTGTTTGAATTCCTTCCTTGTTTCCCTTTCCTTTTGTGTTTATACAGTGAAGTGTAGCTGGCTTTGAGAAATCTGTTTGACTTTACCAACTTCATTGCGCCATAATCTTCTCATACTATGTTGCTCAGACTCTTTAAAGATGCTGATGGATGTGTGTCGGATCATCCAAAAGTAGTGTCTTTTTGGAGGATCCGACACGGGTGCGGCAACATTTTTGGAGAGTCTGAGCAACATAGTTCTCATATGAGCATGGACATAATATGCATACAATATATCACTTTGATGAATCTCAAGGAGTTTCCTTTTATCAAATATCTTTAAACACATGATAGTTTGATAACGTCTCTCATTAGTAAGGGAAGTTTCTGGAGTTAGACGGTCCTGCATCAGTTCAACATTTTCTTCTTATTCTGCATCCTCTTTCTTGAAGCAACGCAAAGTCCTACCAGAAGAATGCTTTTTTGACTCTGCCCTGATCTTATTCACGAGTTCTTAGTATTCTGATTAATTTGATTAAGATTATCCTGATTCTGTAGCGCACTGTCCTAGTCCCTTATGCTGTATTGTCTGCTATAGGTCACTTGTAGCCTAAGTTGTGTGGACTCTTCACTTTCGATGTAGCACCTGTGTCGAATTCTCCAAAAATACACTACTTTTAGAGAATACGACATGCACCCATTGACATTTTTGAAAAGACGGAGTAACATAGGTTTTAGCCTCTTTATACTTTTTCATTAAAGACATCATGTAGTAAAGTCCGACAAGAAAACAATACCTTCTTAGCGTGCTGTTTACCTTTAGTCTAGCCCGCAGTACTCTCATCCAAGCTCATTTTGATAAAGCATTTTCTTGTTCGTATTTCTGGTGGAAACCTCGTCTACAATAAGTATACTAAAATGTGGAAAACCATCAATCGTATGATTCTTTACAAAGACATCCATTCAATCTTTATACTAATAGGACTGCCATCAATGGTCATCTCATAATTTACTCAAATTTTCTGTAGACTGTCTGAATTTTTTTAACTAAACACAAACCTTCTAGTATGTCTCGGCAAAATGGGATTGTAAAAGCTGGATAACTTCCTTCGCCACACTTAAACTATGTTGGGATCTGGAAAACTGCCGGGTGTGTGTTGGATCATCCAAAATCTATCCAGTTTTGGAGGCTACGACATGGTCGTGACAACATTTTGGAGTGTCCGAGAAACATAGCTTAGGAGTGCACTGTATAAATAAATCAGAAGGATAGGAAAATGTAACTGAAAGTGATATGAAATGATGCTTGAAAACACTTTCATATATCTTTAGTTGCTCTGTAGTTCTGTTTACGAAAACAGAACAAACAACAGCCAATAAGCATATATTAGGATTTTTAACTTTTGAGACTTAGTCCAGTTGTAGTGCTTTGTCAGGTTTACTTCCATCTCAAGATTCATTTTTGATACGGCACTTATTATCTGAATCATGTATCCTTTGTATGTAATTTCGGGTTGCGCATATAAGTTGCTATCTGGGATTGTTATTGACTTTTAACATAACTTCATGCAGCTTTTTGGCTTTGCCTATCTTGGACCATTTGGGCATTTTCTTCACTTATTGCTGGACAAGCTTTTCAAGGGGAAGAAAGACACAACAACTGTTGCAAAAAAGGTACCGAAAACCCTTCTTCTTTGGATAATTTACAGTAAATATCTGAAAAAAAAAGGTTCCAGATCATCTTGTACTTATTGGCTCTCATAACATCCTTTTGTGTCACATTACACTTCACTCTTCTTTTTTTTCTTTTCTTTTATCAGTTAAAAGATTATTTTCAGCATTGATTTATAATGATAGAATTCCTTCGCTATATTACCATTTGGTCAAACTGTATTCCAGTTGGAGAAAACTCTAAACGAACGAGTAGATTAGTTGTTCATTTTGATAATTCGAGTGGCATTGTAATTGTTTCAGGTGGTTCTGGAACAAGTGACATCTTCTCCTTGGAATAACTTGCTTTTCATGATTTACTATGGATTAGTTATTGAAAGTAAGTTTTTACCAACCTACAACTCATCATTGCAACTTAACTATGTCACAGATTAGATGATGCTTTTGCAACTAAGCACGCGAATAGATAGATTGAATTTACGAAAATTGGAACCTAAATTACCGACTCAGACAATATAATCACGTCCATCTAACTGTAGCTAGAGATACAAGATGATCAAAAATACTGTTGAGAATCATGAGGTTTCATGTTCAAATCCCAATAGAAGCAAAAACACTTGGCAATTTCTTCTCATCGATCTGAAGTAAACACTAATCAAATTATTCCTCTACATTACCCTTCTTTTCACCTTCAAACCAAACACTGCACCAGTTATGGAAGCATACACAAGTTTGACATCATTGCATTGCTAGTAGGTATTGTTTTGGTAAAGTGAAGCGGTAATTGTGCAAAACAAATCCGTCTTCAGGAACCCATAAAGTACATGTTGTAAGTCTTCTTTCATTACCTAGAAGTGTAATTATATATAAGGTCTCCGTTTCAAATCCTCACGGAAAAAAATACTAGGTGATTTCTTCCCATCTGTCTAAACCTTGGCCGAGTTATTCGGTCATTTGTGTTGGTTGAAGTTAGCAGGTATGTGAAGGAATAGTTGAGGTGCGGGGAAACTGGCCTAAATACCACTGTCATGAAAAAAAAGTATAATCATATGTACACACAACAAAGCTTTGTGCTGATGGAATCTTTATTATGTACAGGTAGACCCTGGATCCAGGTGAAATCTAATATTAAGAGGGAATATCCAAAAGTGCAGTATACGTCTTGGACAGTTTGTCAAATCCCTCCTCTGTCGAGTTCAAAATTGATTTTTTCTGTTCTATAGTGAATTCTAACTGTACTTATCATTCAAAACTATGCAGTTTTGGCCCGTCGTGGGTTGGATTAATCACCAGTATGTACCACTTCAGTTCCGAGTCATCTTTCACAGCATTGTGGCATGTGGCTGGTATGCTACATTTACCTATACTTGTTACTGGTTCCGATATGTTCAACTTCATTCCCACCTCAATGATTTCACAATATCATTGATATATCCTTTCTCGTTTTCGATTTGTAGGGGGATTTTCTTAAATCTACGTGCAAGATCGATGGCATTAAAGAAAGCTTGAAAGTCTCAAAGTTGCAAACCGGACATGGCAACATGTTCATATGTAGTAATCGTTGCTCGTTCTCTCAGCTACTAGTGGCTTATGTGGTGCTCGGCATTTCCTATGTACCTACTAGTGGCTTGTTGTATTTTTATTTTTTTGGTTATGGTTTTCTTGAATAGTAGGGCTCTTTTATCAAAAAGATTGGTAGTCATAGAACTCCATTTTAGTTGATGATTGGCCTATTATGACTACAAAGCTTATTATAAGGGATACTATAAGTTATTTCATGTGGCAATTAATGTTGGGTATTTTCCCTGAATTTCTTACCATGAATGAGTTTTCTTTTGCCTAAAAAGGAAAATATAAAGTCTCCATATTTGACTAGTCCTTTTCTTGTAGAATAATGTTTAGGACTCTATAAATAGAGGCTCGTTTCTTCTAACTTAATCGGCATTCACAATGTAGTCCTAGGGATTTTTATTATTTCTCTCTATATTTTATATAGTGAATTGCTTATCTCCTTTGTGGATGTAGGTCAGTTGATCGAACTGCGTTAAATCTTTGTGTCTTTTGATATATTTTTCGTTTTTCTTCTTACTCATGGTCTATCGAGGAATGTTTTGCTAGCTTCCGCATGACACCTGATTATTTCGGTCCCAACAATTAATACTCTTTGTAAATGTGCCTAAAACCTATAGCGATATTGGATCCAATAACAATTAATTAATGCAGGTAAAAAATTTACCACTCTTTGTTAATGAGTATATTTATTGCCGCTAAAAAACATTTTTGTTGCAGTAATATAACTGAATCTATCAATAAAAGTTACAAGATCAAATATCAAGTAGTACTAAAATAGTTTGCTTGCAAATTCATCTAGCTCTTTGTAGTTTTCATGAAGAATATGAATTATTAGTAAAATCCCTTAGCTCTAATAAACTCCTTCCTAACTTTAAAGCTAATTTCATTTCAAACACTTCACCATTTAATTGATATCAAAAGCATAGTGTTCCATTGACTCCTTTGTTCACAAATATTTTTATGCATCTCCACTCGATCCACGATAGCCTCCTTGATCGCGTAAAGCTTTGTGGTAATAACAAATAAGTTGTTGCTCGATTTGATTTGTGTAACAATGTCCATTAATCAAGTCTTGAATGTGTTTGTGATTATTGTCTTTTCACGTGAAGTTATGATCATAACTGATAAAACACTGTTTGAATATAATTTTTTTCTTTGGAAATTCATACTTAAAATTTACTATGTGCATACATCAATGACGAATATCGTAATATTATACGTAATATGTTTTTTACAAAATACCAATTACCAAACGACCCTTTATTTTACGTGACACTTATTTTTTGTAGAGTTAAAGGAGTATTTATTTTATATATATATTTTAGATATTTTAATTTATTAATTATTATGACTTAATTTATAATACTTTTTAATAATCTATATTTTAAATCCTAAATCTCCCCACCCCACCCCCACCCCACCCCACCCCACAGCAAATATTGTTCATGTGAAGTGACTCACTTAAGTAGGTCTTTGTAACTAGTTAGCCAATGAGATTAGAGAGCTTAATCAAAGTTTAGCTGTAAAGCTAATATCCTTTACCATGAGTCTATTCTTTGTGCTTTTTAATAGAGTATTATTTTATGTTTAGGTGTGTAAGTAATTTTTTATGATTTAGTAATCCGATATTCGATATTTATATTGCGGTTCAATTGAATTAATTTTAGTATTTAACACTCTGCTACACTTCTTTAGGATTAGTGTTTAATATATATTACTTTGTTCTTAGGTGAATGTCTTATACAATTAAGGTGATTAAGTTAGTTACATGTCAATTTTGATGTCAAATATTAAATAATATATCAGGTAAAAATAAAATAAAAAAATGAAAATTTCAAACTTTAAAATTACATGCATAAAATGCACCAAGAACTAAGTCATAACAATTAATAATCAAAATATTTATTAAGAAATGTGTAGGTTTTTAACCATTATCAAAGGTTTTAAATTCAAATTTTGATTAAGAAGTTATCGTTTTTATTAGTCCTTATTAGTGAGTGTTTTATCTCTTCAATTTACTAATTTCTAACACAACTTTAAATTAATCAAGCTTTAGTAAAATATTGAACACTCAATGGAAAAAGATAATCTCTGTCAATTAGAGTCGATTCTCCAGCTTCTGAATAGGTGGTGCAAATCTTAACGCATAGAAAAACTATATTGAGGATTAAGGAAAGAGCTAGGAACAATGGAAATAATATTCTTTGTATGATAAATTCATAATATTAATCAAATCATACATAGTGGGCAACTCAAAAAGTAGACACTACAACAAATGTGATTATCAAGGACAAATAATTTTGTCATTAATAAATCATATTTCGTCACTAAAAATCTTGAGTGATGAAAAAAATTTCGTCAAGCAGTCGTCCCTAAATGTGCGTCTCTAAAATTATTCAAATACGATTTAGTGCTTCGTCGCTAAAAGTATTATATTAACTACAAAAAGAAGAATTGTCGCCAAATGAATAATTATTTGTAACAAATTTATTTGTCATAAAAAGTATAATTTGTTTGTGGTTAATAGTATCTTTTGTCACTAAAAAGGTTATTATTACCGACAAAATTGTATTGTTGCTAATTAATTAGTTCAAACAGTGACGACATCAATTGTCCCTAACCAACTGCTATCTACCAGACTCCTCATCAATCTCTACAGAAAACTAAGACTTTACAAGCCATGATTGTACTACATCCTTTGCCCCCAATGGTGCTCTAATATTACAAGCAATTCTCTTCACAATTTTTTTGAAGTAGTTGCCACTGGATCAGAGTCAACTTCCTAGTTGTACCGACGTCGCATTTTCATCTCGAGTCCATTAAGATTCCTCCAATACCAACTACAATCAAGAGGTGGTGTATGTTCCCAAATGCTCCCTTGCTTTATATACAATTCATGCACCTATTCACCCATAATATGTGTTTTTTCCCAGATAATTGTCGTAATAATTTTCCAGCATATGCCTCATTCCATTTCCTACTTC
>JAJOOF010064075.1:0-22951 GCA_029582545.1 Solanum lignicaule | reverse complement strand
CTATTCCCATCATGTGGGATGTGCACTCTAGTTATTGGATAGGTTCTACAACGTGTAGGTAGTAGTATGGGATGCTATCTACACATGGCACGAGTAGGCTTTGAAGATACTAAAGTGAGTTCCCTAAGTCTAACGACTATTATGTGAAAATCCCCTTATGTGCTTGAATGTCTCCAAAATGGTTTCTTAAAGAATGTTGGTCTATTGATGTTATGTTGTAAAGGAAATGTCCTTATCTAAGGTAATCTTGAGGAACACTTAAGTGTGCTTGAAGAGGTTGTATGGGCGGTCACTTCTTGTCTCACTCAAGTGTGTCTTAAGGTTATATTAGGTAGAGGTCCTATGGTAATGAAATGACATGTGTTCTTGTAAAGTTAAGCATGGGTTGTATATGGATATATGTTGAGTATATGTATGGTTGGCTATGGTCTTATATGTGAATGTTGACTTGTTTTATGTCTCTTATACTTGTGAAGTGAAGGTTTTATCAAAATGATATGAAAGCATACATTCCTTGTAAATGTCCGTTGTGCATGTTTTCTTGCATGGTCTCCATACTTAGTACTTAATTGTGCTAATCCCTTTCTTTCCCTTTTTGACTAAAGTGTAGTGATTTGGAGATGGTGACATGTCATGGCTACTTGATAGGTTTCTAAGTGTTGAAGATAAAGACTTGGTGAGTCCTCATAGATTCGAGGACAATAACCAATATGTTCTTTTATGTCTTTTTAGTATTGTTTAAGTTGTGTGTGGGATTAGTCCCGAATTTTGTACTCTAAAGTATTAGATGGTTTTGACACATCATGTATAAAGTCTAGAAAGTCTTCCACTTGCTATTTTTTTTAATGAAATGTTTTCTTGATAAAGAAAGTTTTTAATTCCTTATAGTTTTAGTGTCTATGCGATGAATGAATGCTAAGAGGCTTGTATTAGACCTCTTCGAGGTCGAGTACGCCGGTTACGACTAGGGGGTGCTCCCGGGTCGTGACAGTATTGTCTATTCACATGACTTCTGTAGGAAAAGGCTTTAATGAGGTGACCAACTTTGTGAAGAAAGTAGAGGGAGTTAGACGTGATGGGCAGGCTAAGGCTTTGGCTAAGAAAGCCAAGAGCACAGGTAACTTTCAGGGTTCTTACTTTAGAGGTTCGGGTAGGCCAACTCAGTCTGCCATGCCCGCTTCTACAGGTAGTTACTCGGGAACTCCACAACAGAATTTTATTTAGGATAGCTGGGGAGTCGCATCTTCGGCTAGCGGCAGACCTTCTTTTAATCGTACTTGTTATAATTGTGGGGAACCTGGGCACATGAGGAGAGATTGTCCCCAACCCCACATGTTGGAAACTACGCAGCAGCAAACTAGAGCAGTGGTACCCGCGGGCAATTGTAATAATGGTAGAGGGTGTCTACAAGGTGGGCGAGGAGGAAATCAGCGAGACCGTGGAGGCCAGGGAAATGATAAGGCAGGTAGGGGAACAGTGCAACCAGGCAAGGAGGTCGCCCGTTAAGATGACAGACTCAGTGTTATGCCTTTTCTGGCAAGACCGAGGCTGAGGCATCTAATGCAGTGATCACAGGTACTATTCTTGTCTTGACCGGATGGCTACTGTTTTATTTTATCCGGGTTCTACTTATTCATATGTGTCAGCTCAATTTGTCTTGGGTTTTGATAAGATTTGTGATATACTTTATGTCTCCATCCATATTTCTACCCCAGTTGGAGAGTCATTCATAGTCACCTATGTGTATCGTGCTTGCCCTATCTTGTTTATAGATTCCATACTTGGGATGATTTGGTTATTTTGGATATATCAGATTTTTATATAATTTTAGGCACGACTTTGTTGTCCTCCCATTATGTTGTGTTAAATTTTAATACGAAATTTGTGACTCTAAAGATCCATGGTAAGGAAAATTTTGAGTGGGAAGGGGTGTACAACCCTAAGCCAGCTAAGGTCATATCCTTCATTCGGGCTAGGAAACTGGTTGGGCAGGGGTATTTGGCATATTTGGCTCAAATTCGGGATGTTGAGGTAGAGTCTCCCTCTATTGAATCTATTCATGTAGTGTCAAAATTTAGAGAAGTGTTTCCTACCAATTTGCATGGTATGCTTTCAGATAGAGACATAGATTTATGCATTGACTTGGAACCTAGTACCCGCCCCATCTCCATTCCTCCTTATCGCATGGCTCTGGTGGAGTTAAGATAGCTTAAGGCTCAAATTCAGGAACTTCTCGATAAAGGTTTCATTCGTCCTAGTGCTTCCCCATGGGGTGCTCCTGTCTTGTTTGTTAAGAAAAAGGATGGTAGTATGAGGAAGTGCATAGACTACCGGCAATTAAATAGGGTTACCATTCGAAATAAGTATCTATTGCCTCGAATAGACGATCTTTTTTAGCAGTTGCAAGGTGCATCAGGTCTCTATAAGATTGATCTAAGGCTTGGTTACCATCAGTTAAAGATTAGGCATGAGGATGTACCAAAGACGGCATTCAGAACCCGTTATGGGCACTATGAGTTTCTTGTGATGTCGTTTGGGTTGACAAATGCGCCTACAACTTTCATGAGTTTGATGAATGGTGTGTTCAAACAATTCCTGGATTCGTTTGTTATTGTTTTCATTGATGACATTTTGGTTTATTGAAAGAGTAAGGAAGAGCATGCCGACCATCTTCGTATTGTTCTGGTGTTCTTGGGAGACAAAAGTTGTTTGTTAAATTCTCTAAGTGTGAGTTCTGGTTGACTTCAATTGCCTTTATGGGGAATGTAGTTTCAACGGAAGGGGTAATAATAGATCCCCAAAAGATTGAAGCGGTTAAGAATTAGGTTTGGCCTAGCTTTGTGACTGAAGTTAGGAGTTTTGTAGGTCTCGCTAGCTATTATCAAAGGTTCGTGAAGAATTTTGCTTCTATCGCCACGCATTTGACAAGGCTTACAAAAAAGGAGGTACCTTTCAAGTGGACTGACAAGTGTGAAAAGAGCTTCCAAAAGCTCAAGACTCTTCTGACCACAACACCTATTCTAGCACTACCGGTGGAAGGTAAAGATTTCATTGTTTATTGTCATGCTTTGCATTTGGGTTTGGGTATTGTGTTGATGCAGGATAAGAATGTTATAGCTTATGCATCGCGACAGTTGAAGATGCATGATTTAGAGTTGGCAGCGGTAATGTTTGCACTTAGATTTGGAGGCATTATCTTTATGGTGTCAAGTGTGAGGTGTTAACTGATCATCATAGTCTACAACATGTATTCACTCAAAAGGATCTGAATTTGAGATAGCGAAGGTTGATGGAGTTACTTAAGGATTATGATATCACCAACCTATACCATCCGGGTAAGGCTAATGTGGTGGCAGATGCTTTGAGCCGAAAGGCGATAAGTATGGGTAGTCTAGCTTTCTTGAATGTATCCAAGCGACCTTTGGCTAAGGAAATTCAAACCTTGGAATCTAAGTTCATGCAGTTGGGCATCTTAGAGAAAGGTGGGGTGTTAGCTAGCATTGAGGTGAGGTCCACATTCATTGAGGAGATCAAGGCCAAACAGTTTAAGGATGACAATTTGAATGGGCTCAGAAGGAAGACAGTGTCTGGCAAGGCACAATATACAACTCTTGATGCGGGGGGTGTGCTCAATTTTAAAGGAAGAATTTGTGTTCCTCGAGTAGATGAATTGATTAAGAAATTGTTGACAGAATCTCATGGTTCGTGGTATTCTATTTATCCGGGTGTGATCAAAATGTACCGAGACTTGAAACGACTTTATTGGTGACCTGGCATGAAAAAAGACATAGCTAAGTATGTGGCTAAGTGCCAAAACTGCCAATAGGAAAAGTATGAGCATCAAAGGCCTGCAGGTTTGCTTCAGAAAATGCCAATTCCGGAATGGAAGGGAGAAATGATAGCTATGGACTTTGTGGTTGGTCTCCCCAAGACATTGGGAAAGTTTGATTCTATATGGGTAGTGGTTGACAGATTGACTAAGTCAGCTCATTTTATTTCAGTCAGAATAGACTATAATGCTCAGCAGTTGGCTAAGGTTTATGTAAAAGAGATAGTGAGCCTGCACGGGGTGCCCTTTTCTATCATCTCAGACCGTGGTACGCAGTTCACATCCAAGTTTTAGAGAAAATTACATGATGAATTGGGCACTGAACTCACTTTTAGCACTACCTTTCATCCGCAAATAGACGGGCAGTCAGAGAGGACCATTCAAGTGTTAGAGGACATGTTGAGGGCATGTGTGATTGATTTTGGAGGATATTGGGATAAGTTCCTACCGTTGTGTGAATTCTCCTATAATAACAGTTACCACTCCAGCATTGGCATGGCACCATTCGAGGCACTTTATGGAAGGGGATGTAGATCACCCATAGGATGGTTTGAGGCCTAAGATATGAAACCGTTGGGGGTTGACTTGGTGAAGAATGCTCAGGATAAGGTAAGAAGCATCCAAGCTAAGCTCCTAGCAGCCCAAAGTCGACAGAAAAACTATTCAGACCATAAGGTAAGGGACATGGCATTTCAGGCTGGTGAACAAGTTCTTCTAAAAGTATCATCCATAAAGGGGGTTATGAGATTCAGTAGGAAGGTCAAGCTCAGTCCTCGATACATTGGCCCATTTGAGATTATTGATTGTGTAGGGCTAGTGGCATATAGATTGGGTTTACCCCCTAGCTTATCTGGAGTTCATCCAGTGTTTCATGTGTCCATGTTGAAGAAGTATCATGGGGACGAAGATTACATTATAAAGTGAGACTCTGTGTTGTTAGACATGGACCTTCAGTATGAGAAGGAACCGATTGCAATTCTTGATCGTGATGTTCGAAAGCTGAGGACTATGGAGATTAAGTCTGTGAAAGTTCAATGGAAGCATCGTCCGGTTGAGGAAGCTACTTGGTAAATTGAAAAGGACATGCAAGATAAGTATCCCCTGTTATTCGGCAATTCAGGTACTACTTTAATCTTACTTTAGCCCGTTTTTCCTAGTTTGTCACTCGGGGAAGACTGATGGGTAAATTGGTATCTATTGTAACTACTTGTTCCCGTCGTTATAGAAAATTCAATGGGGCAAGAATTGGGGCCAGAAAAACTTTTTGTAGTATCTTGAAAATTCCTAGCCTAATCCAAATTTGGACGAAATCTGAGTCTTTCGAAGTCTTGAAAAATCTGGTAATGAATGAGAGATTGAATAATGAATCTGATCATATGAATGGATAGCTAAGACATTAAGGAACCCGTACGACTTTACGGAATTAAATTAGGGCAAGTAGAACTCCTGAAACTGACCTTAGCGTGAATGGGTAGTTTTTGAATGTCATGAGTTGAAGGGTATTGTAAAATGTGGGTTTGGAACTCAAATTCCGACTCTGGCTCCGTCTAAGACGTTGTGGAGAGAGTATTCCCGCCAAGGCAGGGCCACAGTGGCAGGATGGAGTCCACCATAGCGGCTCGGTCGCGAATTAAGTTGGGGAAAAACCCCAAAAACATTATTTTTCTACAAGTTTCGTTCTTGAGATCTAAGAGACGACCCCAGGTGATTTCTTGACATTTTTCCATGACTTTTGGAGTTAAAGGTAAGGATTTTACTTCCCTATTCCATTTTTTGATCTGTAGAACTTAGATTCATAGGAAATTATTATTGGGGGAGGGTTTTGGACTGAATCGATGGTGGAGGAAAAGCCCTAGCTACACCTTAGGATCATGGGTTTGGCATAGGGTTGGTGATTTCTATTGTAATCCGGGTAATTAGGCCTCATATATTGATTCTTGCATTAATTTATTGTTTTAGACCACGAAAAAGCGGAAAGAATCCGAAAAGGGAAGTTTAAGTGTCTTAGGGGGATTCAAGCTTGGTTTCGAGGTAGGTGATGGTTTGATTTCATGTTTTCTATGATGTATGTTGGTAATTTCTTCATTGTAATGCATGTATGTATGTGAATGTAGCATTGTTGATCAAACCTAATCAAATGAGTATGAATAACCAATTGTATGCCATGAATCAACACTTGATTGTATGACTATGAGTATGTACATTATGAGTGTGAATGTGATTGTGTTGATTGGATCATATGTCACGTTTCGACACATATATTGGATCGGGTGTCACGTTCCGGCACATATGTTGGATCGGGTGTCACGTTTTAGCACACTAATTGGGATCGGATGCCACGTTTCGGCACACTAACAGTTTAGGTATGGGTTCCATAAGAGGACCATTGAATTGTCATATTTACTTGTTATTGAGAATGTGGAGTTGTGCATTGCTCTTGAAATGATAATTGTGGATATATTCTATACATGTCATGTTTGATACTGCACTTGCTAGTTCTTTGTTGAGTACAGAGCATCTTCAGGCGGCTATTGATAGACCTCAGCTAGGAGATCAGTGATTGAGATCGAATTCAAGGATGAGCCAGTTCTTCCAGACTGCCATGAGTTCTTCTTTAACTTAGTTCATTTTCTTCGGACTTAGATTAGTACTCTAAATATGCCTATGTTTGGTTGGGGTTGTACCCTTTTTCTTAGACTTTTTGTACTTTAGATGTTTTGGTACATTGACTTTCAAGTTCTAGGCGTTGTTTCCGCAAATGTTTAATAATGGTTTGTCAAAACTTTCAGAGTTTATGGAAACTCCAGTTTATTTATGCATTTAAACCTGCTTCTATATCTATAAATGCCTTAATTCTCGTAAAATTTGTTAGACGTGTTGTAGTAATTGTTATCCCACCGGAGGGTTAGTGTGGGTGCCAATCACGACGGTCTGGGACGTGATATTTTCGTTATCTATTTTACTTTTTATTTATTTTGTATCATGGCATTTTTAAATATATTTTCTAATCAAATAGTTTTTTTTTACCCTCCCCTAGGAGCTCCCACCCCTTTTGCTCCCTTGGTGACTCTAACTCGCAACCTTTGAGTTGGAAGTGAGGGGTGCTTACCATCTGAGCAACTCCTTCTCGTCAAATAATCAAATAGTTAATTTTATTTGTTTATTTTTATTTTATTCTTTTGTTTTTACCTTGTTGTAAAATTACTAAGTGCATTGATATTAGTTTTTTTTTTTAAAATTGTCATTACTTATAAAAATAATATTTTTGTTTAATGTCATGCGCATAACCTTTTAATATTATCAAAAGATAAATTGATTTTTGCACATTGTTGTTACATTATATAATTATTTCAAATTTTTAAATATTATTTATTAACTTGATATCATTGGCTATTCCTTTAAATGTAAATATTACCTTATACAAAAAGAAACTAAAATAAATTTCGATGCTCTAAACAACATACAAAAAGAAACCAATAGTAATTAATTTTTGTGATGATTTTTTTAAAAGGAATACGGAAAAAGAAAGTAAAATTTTACTTAAACACAAATATTATATCTGCACAATTAATTAAACCAAAATACTTATTAGAGGAGTGATGTTAAACCTCTTATTGGTATAAGTCTTGATAAACATAATAGCCATCTTTCTAAAATTAAATACTCATTGGTGTCCTCTTCCGTTTAACTCATAAATCTCTTCCTATTTGTTTTCTTAAGTCTGTGTCTAGTTGTGGTTATATTTATGTTTGCTCTTCTTGTTTTATATATGTTGATTAAAATCTGCAATAACTTGTCTACTAACTTAATTGTTTAAATGTTAGTTTGTAGTCATATATTATTATATGCTTCTCTTTACTGTCTGTTTCTTCTCTTCATTTGCATGAAACTTCCCCTGAGTCCACCGGACTCCTCCATTTCCCCAGTACATTGCATTTTTGAGCCAAGAAGGCTCAAATCTTGTTCTTGTCGAGTCAGCCAGCAGTGAAAAATCGAAGAACAAGTCTTTGGAGTTGACGTATAGGTCTCGGAAAACAGAAAAATGGGTTATATACATCCGATATACACCGAAATACAACTTATGTATACAAAAACGAAAATTGGGTTAAACCCCAAAAGTAGCAGGGTATTTGGCCCAAGAAAGACCCAAATTCAATTTCCCTTACTCTCCTAAATTATTTAATCGTGATTATTTATTGTTTGTTTTTATTAACTCTGATTTTATTTGTTTTGGTTTTAACTTAATTAAATCCCCAAAAGACGAACCATATTCTTTATGTTAGTTTATTTTAATATAATTTATTTTTTATCAACTATTATACTTTTATTGAATATATTTAGTCAAAAACTTTTTACTTATTCTTCAATTAATTAAAAATAGTTTTCATACTTTAATTAATTAAATTGGTTCAAATTATTATTAAAATCATTTAAAAAATAATTCTGATTAGTCTAGTTTTGTTGAAATTTCTAATCATTAGCAATTTAATTTCAAATATTTCAATTAATATCATCTTTTCTTTAAAATTAAAAAATTATTCATTGTTTAACTATTTTCTCAAAGTTAATCGAATATTGTAAATTATTATATTTTTTATGTTAAATCATTTTCCTAAAAAATGGTCAAAAATATTTTAACCAAGTCATGGATAACCGCGTGTTAGCGGGCACTTCAAATGCCTTAAAAACCTTCTTGAAGCGTAAATAAGAACCTCTTACCCATTTTCTCTAAATTTATAAAGACTTAATCTGTTAGAGTCTTTTTAAATTAAGTTTTCTTAATTTCTTAAAAAAATTAAGTGGTGACTCTTTTCTAAGTATTTTTCTTAAATTGTTTTATACATCGAACATTTCAAAAGTGATTTTTCTAAAGATAGTAAAATTACGGCGTAATAGAAATGACGACTCTGCTGGGGATTTAATAGGTTTTAACCATAACAGACTTAGGTTAATTATTAAGATTTTTAACATATGTTTACTTGTTTGCTTATTTTACATGCCTAATGCTTTATTCTTCATGCTTATGTGATATAAACTTCTTATTTGTTATTGTTTTTCATAAATTGTATATTTGTTACTGCTTTATAAACTGTCATTTTGTTCATACTTCCTCCAATTCTGGAAAATTCACACAATCACACGTACAAGTGAGGTGTGTTTTGCACACCCGCAAATTTCTTTCAAAATCTCAAAAGTTAGGAGAGTTGGCATATGCGCGGGGTATCCAAATTTTTTTCTGTGTGACCGCGTAGCCTTCTCACTCGAGTTGTCCACTCAGGAACCTTGTGTCTAGTAAACCCACTCTTAGTCAACTAGCGTAGAGCGAAATCACATCCCTTTTAGCGCATTGAACTAAGATGACCCAACACCCAAGGCATGTTGGGCCCGTTAGAAAGACCACCCTGAGTCCAAATTGGCCCACGGCCTAAACGGACGTTCATACTTATGTGTTTAAATTTGAAGGATGTATACATTCTTTAAAAAATCATTGTCCCCTGGGTAAGAGGTAGATTATAGCTTATTCTAGTTGAAGAAATAGCTTTACAAGCTACCAGTCCATCCAAAGGCATTGGCACCCGAAGACGACAAGAAGCTCGAGAACGAAAAACCTTCCATGGAGGCATAGTTTAGGATTGTCTTGTGTGAGACTGATTATTTGTATCCCTTTTCCCTATAATGTATTCCCATTTAGTTTATTCACAAAGTTTGTATAAATTTGGGTTTTGGGACAATGAGATGTTTCAAATGACGTTATACATCTTTCGAATCGTTAGGCCTACCCTTGGCACAAAGGGTCACATATTTGTTTAGAACGCGCAATACTTGCTTATGTGTTATAACTGCTTGTGTGAATATGTTGCTTTATTTGGAGATATTCTAGATCACTCATCTTCGAATAGTTCTTAGAACCCCTAAGCACAAATATCAAGTCACTATCGAAAGTGCGTCCAAATATTCTTCGAGTCTTTAGTTTCCCTAAAAAATTCAAAATTCATCTTTCAAAAAAGGTTAACCCTCTATCTCAATTCGAAAAAAGATTCAAACAGGTTGAACTATGTAGGACCTGAATTCTCCTCCGTGAGATATGTATGCAGTCTTTCAAGACTCGGTCCCCATCTTTGAAAAATTCTATTTTCCCGCTCTTCCAAGCAAATTAGAGTTTCCCCTCAATCAAAAATCAAAAGTATGTCAATCACATATACAAAAGGCCATTGACTCCACGCAAGTCGAATTTTCTAATTCACTAATCCCAAAATCAAATAGACAAATTCCTGTCTATTTAGTCACCTTTCTATATCTGTGGGCTTCAAGTGGAGCAACTCTTATGTGTTTGTGATTATGTGTGTGATATTTTGTATAGTTTATCATCGACATAGACTAACACATTTATCTTTTGAGTTATTTTCCTTTCAGGTACTCAAAAACTGGTCTGTGTTGAGTAAATGGCAGAACATCCATACTTCACGAGGTCTAAAGATCCCAAAGATTCCTTCTTCGACCAAAGTTTGTCAAAAGGCAAAGAAAAAGTGGTTGAAGATGCTGAAAACGCTGATTTGACCAAAAAATCCGTGAATAGCCCTATCATTGTTGAACAGAACAAGTTGGTTGCACAATTGTTCCAACAAATTACTGAAATGAGGGTTGAAATGGATAAGACCCGAGATTTGACGAATATGGCTATTGTTGCCAACACTCCTACTCCAGACAACGGAAGACCTCCACTCCATTTTCCTACTTCAGATCCAACCTCTGAACGTTTTTCAAACAATTCAACCACCGCTACAAATCCAAAGTCTCCCATCATTGACCCAACCATTGCTAACCCGCATCATGCTAGCTCTTCACACCAAAAGCTACCTAATCCTCAAAACCCAAATACCGCCAATCTCCAGAATTTTCCTCTCATTATTCCAATTCCTACTCAAATTGTCCAAAACCCACCTACCACTCAACCCACACCTTTAAAAACCGCTTTTCATATTCCAATATCACCAGAATCATACCCTCCACTCGATTGTTATGAAATGAAGGAGAAGGAGTGGAAGGTCGTAGAAGGAAAGATTGAGCAATGCATCAGAGAGGAAGTTTTGAATGCAATGAAGGACTTTTAATACACCCCAAACGTTGTAGGGTTGAACTATGAAGATTTGTGCATTCATCCACATTTGGACCTCCCGGAAGGTTTTAAAGTGCTGAAATTTGACATTTGTAGTGGAGTTGAAAATCCTTTTGCTCATTTGAGGGATTATTGCAACCAATTTGTGGGAGTTGGAAAAGATGAGGCTTTGTTAACGCATCTCTTTAGTCGAAGCCTGAAAAGAGAAGCTTTTGAAAGGTATATTTCTCAAGAAATCAAGCAGTGGCCAAGTTGGAACACTTTGGCTAAAAACTTCGTTGAAAATTTTAGTTACAATGAAGAATTCATTCCTGATCGATACTCTTTGGAGAGAATCAAACAGAAGTCTTGGGAAAGCTATCGAGAATAGCCTACCGTTGGAGAAGAGAGGCTGCAAGGGTTAGGCCTCCCATGACTGAGAAATAAATTATTGAAGTCTTTGTGCGCATTCAAGATCCGGAGTACTACAATAGGATGTTGCTCATTTCAGGAGGGAAGTTCAGTGAGACAGTCAAATTTGGTGAAGCTATTGAGGACGGTCTCAATATCAAAAAATCATCTTAATGACTCCCCAAGATGAATCATCGGGACCATTGAGGAGGAAAAGAGAAGATATTTCCTCTATCTCATTTGAACCGAGAAAAAAATCAAAGAGGCATGCCGGTCTCAATGTTCGAAAGTTTTTACCATCCAAAACCTACCCCTTAGCTCCGCAAAATCATTTCCCCATTTCCCCATCCAACCAAATTACCAAGATCCACTACCAAAGTATCCAAATTATCCAAATTACCAAGCTCCACCGCCAAATTATCCAAATTATCAAGATCCACCACCAAATTACCAAGCTCCCCCACGAAACTTGCTAAATTACCAAGCTCCATTACCAAATTACCAAGCTCCATTGCCAAATTACCCAAATGTTCAATCAAGTTACCAAGCTATATTTCCAAATTATCAAAATTCCCCTCATATCTACCAAACTTCACAATACCCAAATTTTCAAACACCAGCACTTACTCGCCAAAATCCTTCACTTTATCATCAAGTACCTCCACCTCCACGAAATAATTACAATCTTCCTTGTTCAAAACTTGAGAAGAAACCACCTCGAGTCTTTACTCCTTTGGTTGAAAGTCGGACTCAGCTTTTTGAGAGATTGAAAGCAATCGGTCTGATACAAATAATTGATCCAAAAAATGTCAATGTCAATTTCAGACATTATAGGGCTGATCTTCATTGTGATTACCATTCATGAGGTGTTGGACATACCACTGAATATTGCATCAACTTGAAGCATAAAATTCAAGACTTGATTGATCAAAAGGTTGTGACTCTTCAAATTGTCATATCCAATGCCAATACTGATTCACTGTCGAATCGTGGAGGGTCTACCATTAATATGGTCGAGGTCGAAGAAAATTGGTATGTGGATAAAGTTGTAATCCCAACCAACCTTGAGAAAGTTTTAGCTTCACTCAGCATCGTTGAGAAATCCAAGTTTGAGATCATGGCACCAAATCAAGCTTTTGCTTTAGTGCCAGAGGATGGTCAGAATAAGAAGGAGGTTAATCATGCATCACCAAAGCCTTTGCCTCATTTGTATCAATCTTTTTTGGTAAAAAAATATGCCAATGATGACAGTCTCAGAGAAGGAACCATGGATCTTCTTGAAGAAGGTGACGTTGTGCTAGAGGAATTGATCGAGACGCAAAGCCAATGAAGCAAGTGCTTAATTGGACTTCCACTCTGCTTTTAACTCCTCGCTCATCTTGATAGACAAAGATGAATTTTATGTCATTCCTAAATCAGTTGTATCCCGAATGAGGCTCGGGACCCATTTTTTATGTCATTTTTTAATTTCGCTCGTAATGTTTTGCAAAAAGTAGAATGGCCCATGGTCATGGACAAACTTCGTATTTTCTTATTTTCAATGAAAGTCTCTTCTATTGCGAAATTTATTCCACTTGCTTTAATTTTTCTATCTAACAACCTTTGTGTTTGTTTTAGTAAAAAATATTTTGAATCTGTCAACATCCTGTCATGTCACAAGTTGAATGAACAAATGAAGTAAATGATGATGTGTTATATGAGTATGATGAGAAGATCATGATATTTGAATACATTGCCAACGAATCAAAACAGTCTGAGAATCAAGATAAGTCAAAATTGGAGGATACAGAAGCTGAATCTAGAAAAGGATGCATGTGTTAAAGAAACACGAATCAATGTCTAACTGGCCAAAGATAAAAAAAGAGAACTCATCGATTTGCTTAGACAAAACACTGATACATTTTATTGATAACATATCACAGATGGGGGTAGACATTTATCTCATGAGTCGTCAGTCGACTCGGGTGCTATCAAAGATACTATGTTTGAAGGGTCAGAGTTTCTTTTATTTCTTTCCTTGTAATTGCATCACTTGCCTGTAACCATCTTATGTTTTATGGTTAGAAAATTATCATTTGTTATGAACTACATCTGATCTGAATTCTCAAGAATGAGATATGTAGGCAGCCTATGTCGGCCTCGGTCGTTTCCTTGTCAAATTTTCTATTTCTGTTAGCCCTCAAAAGGGGAACTACGTATGACCTCATTCCTACCTCAACGGGATATGTAGACGCCACAAGGGTTCAGTCATATCTCCCGTAAGATTTCTTATTTCCTTTACAATAGAAATCGGGACAGGATTTTTGAGAAGGATTAAAAAATTCTCAAGAAGAGGCTCAAAAATTTTCAAGAAGAGGATCTCTCCAACAAGTCAAGACCTAGGATACATTGTGAGTTGCAACTGGGACAGAATTTTTGAGAGGGTCTCGAAAATTCTACAAATCATATATCAACAGTTCAAGATACGCTGAGACATCTAATCAGAGCGAAATTTTTTAGAGGGACTCAAAAATTCTCAAGAAGAAGATCTCTGACGAGTAAAGACTAAAGTCACATTGAGAATTGCAACTGGGATAGAATTTTTTAGAAGATTTCAAAATTTTCATGAGACATCTATTGACAACTTAAGATATTCCAAGACATCTAACTGGGACAAAAATTTTTGAGGATGGCCTCAAAAATTTCTTCAAGCATCACTAGAAGTTTGTAGTTCATTTTGAACATTTCGAGCATGATTAGAAGTTTTAAGCTAACTTCAAATGATCTCTGGCATCGTTAAAGTTCATAGCTAACTTCAACAATCTCCGACACCGTTGGATTTCAGAGTCAACTGCAAAACTTCCCAATCATAGTAGATTTCGGGAGGACCTTGTCAGAAATTTCTCAAGCTTCAAGGAACTTTTGAATTCTCTAGAATAAGCTATCGGACACGTCAAAAGTTTGAACCACGGACGTTCATTTAAGCTATGCATGACATGGCAATGTGAACCACCCAGAGGGACATCGTCTTTATCCCGCAGAGAGTCATTTATGTCCTATTATCAAAGGAGTTAATACCATTGCCAAGAGGGCCATAATATTCAAATCACCGAGAGGGCCATCATATTCAAACCGCCAAGAGGGCCATCATATTCAACCACCGAGAGGGCCATCACATTCAAACCGCCAATAGGGCCATCATATTCAAACACCAAGAGTGCCATTACATATTCAAACTGCCAAGAGGGCCGTCTTATTCAAACCGCCAATAGGGCCATTGCATATTCAAACGCCGAGAGGGCTATCATCTCCAAACCGTCAAGAGGGCCATTGCATATTCAAATCGCCAAGAAGGCCATCATATTCCAATCGCTAAGAGGGCCATTACATCTTCAAACGCCGAAAGGGCCATCATCTTTAAACGCCGAGAGGGCCATTGCATCTTCAAACGCCGAAAAGGCCATCATCTACAATCACCGAGAGGGACATAGAATTTTCAAACGCCGAGAGGGCCATCATCTACAAAAACCGAAAGGGCCATTGCATCTTCCATCGCCGAGAGGGCCATTGCATATTCAAACCACCAAGAGGGCCATCATATTTAGATTGCCAAGAAGGCCATCATAGTCAGAACGCCGAGAGGCCATTGCATATTCAAATTGCCGAGAGGGCCATCATAATCCAACCACCAAGAGGGCCAATGCATCTTCAAACGCCGAAAGGGCCATCATCTTCAAACGCCGAGAGGGTTATTGCATCTTCAAACGCCGGGAGGCCATCATGTATTCAAAATGCCAAGAGGGACAATGCATTTTCCATTGCCTAGAGGGCCATTGCATATTCAAACCACCGAGAGGGTCATCCGTATTATATTATCAAAGGTGATAATATCATTGTTGAATGGATCAACATCATCCTGCTGATAGATCATCGCCATCTTACCAATCAAACTTCGACAACATCATCCTGCTAATGGATCATCAATGTAGCAACACCATCTTATCAATCGAGCATCAACATTGTCATCATCAATGTAGCAGCATCATCCTATCAATGAATTATCATCATCAACAATATTGCATTATCGAGAAAGTCATCATCATTGTAGCATCATATCAAATTCATCATTTACTGCGTCAAAACCGACGGAGGTTGACGTTAGAACATCTAGAGAAAAGAAATGTGCCGAATACGGTAAAACATAACACTTCTCTATTTAAATTATAGTTTATACTAAAAAAAATTCAGTCTTTGTCGAGAGCATCCAAGAGGATGAATTCTCAATTCAAACCACAGGTGCGGATGACATCGAAAAGGATGCAGCACACCGTGGAACTTTTTCTTGGCAGTGAACTGGGACATAGTTCAAAGAGGAATATCAAACTCTTAGAACGCGAGCTGAGGAGAAATTTTCACTACAATCAAATCACACCCCTATCAAAAGGCATGTGGGTTTTTCTTTGGATTTGTCGGTTTCAATTTCACATCCGGGAAACTTTTCACTCTTGATCGGAGGCAACTTTCCAATCTGAGTGACAATACACCAAGAGCTTTGGAAATTATGTCCATGTAAGTTCTTAATTATGGGTGTGAAAGGCCCCACATTCATGGCTAAGAGGTTGCAAGCCTTTTTTTCATACTCAACTTACTTGTCACTCTTCCAGAACCGAAGGTTATCTAGCATAATAGATTTCTTTTTCAACCGATCGAGTCGAACTACAAACAACCTAATTCCTAAGGTTTAAGGATATGTAGGTGGGCTCAATGTTGAAAACTCGATTGTATTCCAACATCCTCTCTCAAATATTATTCTCGAGCATTCATGTATCTTTATAATTTGGTATCGGGATAGCTTTTGAATTCTTTCAGAATTGTGCGTTAAAGTCAAGCATATCGAACTACAAGTGGCCTGAATTCTCAAATAGCCTGAGATATGTAGGAAACCCAATTCTGGGTTTCGGCCATAATTCCTAAAGTTCGTACCAAAATCCCTTTCTTAAGGATGAAGATGTGGTCGGTCAAAATTGGATTCGTCAATTTCATTTCCTTCGAATTGCTTTCATCAATCCAAGTTAAACAAGGGACAACTGTTGACACCCAATTTTGGACCTCCACAATGTATATTAATCATCGAGCTTCTTCAATTTCAAATGTTTTAAAATAGTTTGTTTTATAAAATTTCAAAAATATAGTTTTTAAGTTATTTTAAATAGTTGTATCATTTTTATAATTTTTAAACAATATATGCGTTTTATATAATTATGTATACAATTAGTATATTTTATTAATATTTTGAAAATCATCACAAAAGATTTTACATTTTTTAGTTAAATATTTTATCAATTTACCTTAAGTTATAGTTATAATTTTGAGTTAATTAGTTTTTAATTAAATTAATTATTATATTTCATTAAGATTAAAAATCTCGTTAATTAATTAAATTAATTCATCCTATTTAAATTTTAGCCGAATTCGCTGAATCAACTCAATTTGGCTACTTTTCAAATTTTAATGGGCTACAATTACAATACATTTGGCCAATTCCAAATCTCAATATTCAGCTCACCTTTCAACCAAATTGGGCCGATTTCATTGACCCAATTAACAACCCATACATTTCAATACAACCACCCCATACCCACCAGACTAATTCCCCAAATCAACCCAGAGGCCCTCTTCCTTTTCTCACAAAAGAAACCCAGCAATTATCCACCAACAATTCAACATACAACAACAACCCGACCCAAACACTCTTCTTCTTCACACGAGAATTTGACCCAACAATGCGTGAATGAGCAGTGAAATTGAGACCCATGTACGCATCTTCTTATTTTTCTTCTAGACGCGACCCAGAAAATCCCAGAAAACCCGGGGAGAAATCCGCAGACCCATCAACATCGACGTTCCCTTTTCCTTTTTTTCCAGAAATCACCCATCTCTTCCACTGTTTGCCTTTGAAAAGAGTGGAAGAAATTCAAAAGATTTTGAATTTTTGCTCAAGGGATTTCCCTCCTAAATATGCCCTTTCACCCCTCTATAAATAGCCTCCTTAGTTTTCATTGAAAGGGGAGAGAAATTGATAGGGGATAGTTTATAGAGACAAAAAAAAAATACAGAGAGAACAATCTGAAAGAGTAAAAAAAAACAGAGAGTTTGAGTCTATTCTATTCGAATTCGAAGTTGTTTTATTTTCCGGAGCTAATTGAAATCGTCTCACAATGGTGGTAGTTCTTTGTGGTTAAGCTCATCGTCTCAGTTCGCTGCCCCCGAATAGGTAAAATTCTTTCTCCTTTATGATGCTCTTTTCCTCTTTTGTTTCCAAGATTATATTCTGATGTGTTGAAGTTCTCCATGATTCGTGATTATATAGCAGCCATTGGTGTTTATTATTATTTTTTTATTTCCTTAAATGCTCCATACGATCTGGTTCAAATGGTTTCGGATTCGAGTCGTGATGATAGTATGAGTTTGTCATTTTGGCATTTGAACTTAGCTAAACGCTATTTCCTGCTGATAACAGGTTGTGGCATTACTGATATGGATTAAAATTTAAGATTTTTGTTCATTTTATTCCCTTCTTTTGCCTTATGTTAAGTCTTGTTCAGATTGAGATATCGAGTTATGTGTGTGCTTGCTATTTCTCGCCTCAACTACCTTGATGACCTTAATCGTATGTTTCTCCACAGCTTGCTCGTGTTTCCTGATTAAGACTTATTTGTCGTTATTTTCTTTTGTCAAGAACATGGAAGAGTGTGATGGATGTTCTCTTGTCTTGTTCAAGTTTGAGGTTGCTATCTAGCCTCTTAAAGCTAGTCTTACGTAGGGTTTGGGTCTTTTCTTCGGATTACCTTTTAAGCTGTAAGAATTTGAGTCATTTTAGTTTTGAATCTGCTTGGAGAGAGCCAAGTTCGTTTATGCCGCTAACCTTGGTCTTACAATTTGATATCTTAGAAAGTTTTAATTTGTGTTGGTTCTTTTAACATTGCTTTTAGTTTAGCTCTAAATGTTTTTGGCTCTGTAATTTCTATGTTTAGTTCAATTTGAAAAATATTTTTTATCCTTTAGTTGCATGATAAACTTATTGTTTGGATTCATATCTTTGAGAAAATGACAAACATGTTCATTTCTTCCCCTACTCTTTTGTTGAAGTTGTTAGTGTTGGTTTGTCTTCCTTATCCATGTGTAAAAGTCATGCAAATTTTATTGTTAGCAGTTCTTTATTTTTGAAATTCAATTGTTTCTTGCTTCTATGTGGTATTTTAGTTTTGTTGTTAATATTTATGACTAGATTATGGGTAATAGCCATCTTTCTAAAATTAATTACTCATTGGTGTCCTCTTCCGTTTAACTCATAAATCTCTTCCTATTTGTTTTCTTAAGTCTGTGTCTTGTTGTGGTTATATTTATGTTAGCTCTTCTTGTTTTATATATGTTGATTAAAATCTGCAATAACTTGTCTACTAACTTAATTGTTTAAATGTTAGTTTGTAGTCATATATTATTATATGTTGCTCCTTACTGTCTGTTCCTTTTCTTCATTTGCATGAATCTTCCTCTGAGTCCACCGGACTCCTCCATTTCCCCAGTACATTGCATTTTTGAGCCAAGGAGGCTCAAATCTTGTTCTTGTCGAGTCAGCCAGCAGGGAAAAATCGAAGAACAAGTCTTTGGAGTTGACATACAGGTCTCGGAGAACAGAAAAACGGGTTATACACATCCGATATACAACTTATGTATACAAAAATGAGAATTGGGTTAAACCCCAAAAGTAGCAGGGAATTTGGCCCAAGAAAGACCCAAATTCAATTTCTCCCTTACTCTCCTAAATTATTTAATCGTGATTATTTATTTTTTGTTTTTATTAAATCTGGCTTTATTTGTTTTGGTTTTAACTTAATTAAATCCCCAAAAGACGAACCATATTCTTTATGTTAGTTTATTTTAATATAATTCATTTTTTATCAACTCTTATACTTTTATTGAATATATTTAGTCAAAAACTTTTTACTTATTCTTCAATTAATTGAAAATACTTTTCATACTTTAATTAATTAAATTGATTCAAATTATTATTAAAATCATTTAAAAAATAAATTATGATTAGTCTAGTTTTTTCGAAATTTCTAATCATTAGTAATTTAATTCAAATATTTCAATTAATATCCTCTTTTCTTAAAAATTAAAAAATTATTCTTTGTTTAACTATTTTCTCAAAGTTAATCGAATATTGTAAATTATTATATTTTTTATGTTAAATCGTTTTCCTAAAAAAAGGGTCAAAAATATTTTAACCAAGTCATGGATAACCGCGTGTTAGCAGGTGCTTCAAATGCCTTAAAAACCTTCTTGAAGCATAAATAAGAACCTCTTACCCAGTTTTTTCTCTAAATTTATAAAGACTTAATCTGTTAGAGTCTTTTTAAATTAATTTTTCTTAATTTCTTAAAAAAAATATGTGGCGACTCTTTTCTAAGTATTTTCGTTAAATTGTTTTATACTTGGAACATTTTGAAAGTGTTGTAAAACTAAAGCAAAATAAGATAAGAAATATAGAAGATGAAAGTAATAGAAATAGGGAGACAAGAGATGAGAGTTTTTCTTATTATTCCAAGTCTTCAAGTATATACATTATGAACCATTATGCCTCTATTTATAGTGTAACATAGAGGCATACAAAGGTTAGTCATAAACATGACATTAACATGAATATAATGGAGAGGTTATGGAAGTGAAAGGTTACAAGAATAATGGTTATAAAGCTGGAGGTTATGGAGGTTATGGTTATCTTCATAATGGAGGAAAGTAATGGAGATAATGGGTGAGAGTAACTTCTTGGTGTTGTGGACATCCACAATAAAATATTTTATAACACTCCCCCTTGGATGTCCATAGATAATATGCCTCGTTAAAACCTTACTACAAAAAACCCCGTGGGAAAAAATCCTAGTGAAGGAAAAAGAGTACACATATCTTTTAATACGCTTTAAATGTTGCCTCGTTAAAAATCTTACCAGAAAAACTCAATTGGGATAAAACCATGGTTAAGAAAAAGTGTACAACGCGTATTTCTCTTCCCCTGATAAAAACTTTACTTGATATCTCAGAGATGATGCATTCCAATCTTATATCACAACTTCTCAAATATTGATGTTGGCAATCCTTAGTGAATAAGTTTACAAGATTATCACTTGAGTGGGTCTTTGAACGTCAATCTCACCATTTTGTTGAAGATCATGTGTGGAAAAAAAACTTTTGGTTAAATATGTTTTGTCTAATCTCCTTTGATTGTATCCTCTCTTCAATTGAGCTATATATTATTTTCGTATACGGTGGATGAAATATTCTTTTCAAAAGAAAATCACATATTTTCTGAATATGATAGATCATGATTCCAATCAAACACTCTCCCGACTTAATTCATAGATCAATATTATTTCTGAATGATTTGAAGAAGTGGTTACTAATGTGATTCTTTGAATTTCCAAGATATCGTTATGTCTCCATATGTAAATAATAGTCCATTTGTGATCGAGCTTTATGCAGATCAAATAAATATTTTGCATCTACATAATCAAATCATTTCTGACTCGTGGATTGATCATTTCACTTTTATTGAAGCTCGTCTTTTCTTCTGAAAGAAAATCACACATCTTCTATGTGTTGAGCACTTGCTTTGTTAGTTTCTTGTCATAACTTGAATGATAATATGACAATCCTTTCACATAACTTTCGTTATGTATATCAAATAATCTTCTAGCATTTGCATAACTAGAAATCTGTAATTGCACCAATTGCACTAATACATGACATTTTAAATCATTTTCATGAGATCAAAAAGATTATTTCTCTGTGTTAAGCAGTCTCAAAACCATTGGGTACTCAATGGAACTTCTTTAAGACCTTTAAATCCTTCAAGGATTTTCATATAACCTTCATCGTCTAGTTAGACATAATATTCATTCATTATGCATATTCAAGTATTTCATCTATTGCCAGACTGAAACCAGTCTCATTGCATCCACCACTGGAGAATATATCTCCATTTAATAATGTCAGGATATTTGCAAAAACTCTTTATGCCCCGAGGCACAAACCACACTTTATATCTTACGGTTATACTTTCGCACAAAGATTCATTTGTACCACACTGACATTATATTTTGATCCATGAACTATAAGATCAAAAACATCACTTTTCTAAGTGAAATAAAATATACTTGAATAGTTTTAATCATTTATTTGTCCACACTATATGACATATTTGAATTTAAGATCCTCGCAACTATTTATAGCATTAAGTGATACTTCATATCAAAGATACCGTCGATGGTCATTTTGATTCGATTCCAATACGCCATAACTTATCGATATCTCTTCATTTTTCATCATTTTCAGGTACCTGAACCTTTGACAAGGTTTTATGAAGTGTTATGTCATAGTGCTCTTTCAAAGCACTTACCTCATTATCATGACCATTTTGATAATTTGTTCCTCTCCTTCCTCAAGGATTTTTTACGTTTGGAATCGATTGGTCTATCATGCTTCTGGAGTACCATAGACTCTGTCCTTCAAGGACTATTTGTTGGAGCATTTGTAGCTTAATTAAAATATTGGGTCAACAAATACATCTGGCAAATTATTTGCAATATTTGCAAATGAATTATCTCTTGAACTTCAAGTTCACATTTTTTTTAACGAGGATCTAGATAATTCACCCCACACATAATTTTCAGCTGCTAAACATATCTCCCCCTAATGTTAGGAAATCTAACATTTACCCCCAACCTCATTTGGGGATCCATCTTTGTGCGTGGTGGAACAATAAAATCATATGTGCACACATCAAATTTTTAGATGAAAATTATTTGGTTCTTGACCCTGAACCAATTGTGATGGGAGAATCTTGTTGGGTTGATGCATACACGTTAAATAAACTCATCTCATACCAAATTTTATTTGAGAAATTTGTTCTCATAATCAATGGTCTAGCTATAATTGGAGGCAAACAATTTCTGCTAAACCAACCAATATTATCAACATAATTTTATAGTTTGGAACTGTGCTCTTAATTTAACAATTTGAGCAAACAACCTTACAAAACTAATTTGTAAGTTGATACAAATGCACATGTGACCATACCATAGATGCATCTATTAAATCATAATAGAAAGTTGTCCACATGGCAGGTGAACGGGTCCATATTCACCATTTTATATGTTCCAAATAATTTCAGGGGATACAGTCTCAACCTTAGCTAGTACAATGATCATTTTATCATGAGAACAAGCAACACATGAGAATTCTTGAAGAATCTTTTATTTCTTCAACATATAACCACATGAATTCTCAATTCTTTTGCATCACATTTGAACCGAAATGGTCAACCGGTTATGCCAACTGATATTTATTCTAGTAAACTTCTAGTTTACTTTTGCATGTGATTCCATCATCATGCTTATATTTGTATACAACAAACAAGCGAAAGGCGGGTAACCTTTTATGTAAATATTCATAACCCGCTTTGATTGTAGTAATCTGAAGATATTTAATCTTTCAATAATTTACAGTCTCAATATAATATTTTTTTTTCAATTCCTCCGAAACTTAAAAAGTTTCTTTTGAGACTTACTACAACC
>JAJOOF010064072.1:0-31256 GCA_029582545.1 Solanum lignicaule | reverse complement strand
AACTTTCAAAGGGCATATCTCACTCATACGAACTCGGAATCGAGCAAACTCAGTGGCGTTGGAAAGATCGTTCCACGAACTTTGCAACCATAACTGGATTTCCACCTAACTCATCCTGAGCTAGAATTTATGGCTGCTCAAAGTTGGCCAAAAATTCACATTTTCCATACTTCGCCAAAATTTCCAAAACTTTAAAATTCTTTCCAAAAACGAAAATTTCCAATTCTAAGCCTCTTCAATTATTTCATATTGCCGGATGTTACAATAATCAATTCTTTCATGTTGTGTGTACCTCTTAGCTACCACGTGAGCTTTAGATCTTTTGAAACTATCATATGCCTTACGCTTGATTTTGAGAATTCACTTATTCCAAATAGCTTTTCGGCCTATAGGTAGATCAATCAATTTCCACACTTGGTTAGATTTCATTGAATCCATCTCCTCATTTATTGTTTTTAACCATTTTTCTTTAAGAGCCTCATTTAAATTTCTTGGCTCTTCATCATCCGGAGTAACTATAAATGCCTCCCCTTTGATCTTAATTCGACAACGGGGAACCTGTGGATGACCTGTTCATTGAGATTGACAAATTGATTTATAAATTGGTAAGTTACTCCCACTCGGACCAGCAATATCAATAAGATTTGATTTAGATGGTGTATCTATGGGAATAGGAACTGATCCATTATCATTAAAATGACTCCCACTCAAATCCATTTGGACTTCGGCAGCGGAAACTGTCTGGTCCGTAAGTTCATAAAAAGATAAGTCAACTTATCTCGCCCTGCTTAGGAAAATCATTCTTTATGAATGTAACATCATGTGACATAACTTCAGTTACAATGCCACTATTTCATTCACCTATGAACATATAATTCTTATATTGTTCAGAGTATCTTATAAGAATACATTTCCTTCCCCTTGGACCTAATTTTTCAAATTGTGAAGAAGGGTTATGAATAAAAGCAACACAACCCCAAGGCTTCAAAATGCCTAAATCGGGGTTTTCTTTAGTTCATAACTCAAATGGCGTAGTTGTCACTGATTTTGAAGGGACACGATTAAGTACAAATACAGTAGTGAGTAAAGCATCACCCCAACAGGTGATTGACAATTTTGCATGTGCCATCTTCGACCTAACCATTTCTAATAAGGTTCTATTTCGTCGCTTCACAACACCATTTTGTTGTGAAGTATACGGAGTAGTTAATTATCTTCGAATTCCCTTTTCTTCACATAATCGTTTGAACTCATTAGACAAATACTCTCTTCCTCGATAATTTTTTTAGAGCTTTTATTTTTCTATGCAATTGAGTCTTAGCTAAGTTCATAAATTTAATGAAGCAACTTAAAGCTTCAGACTTCATTAATAAAAGTGATGAAGTAAATAGCATCCATGTCTTGCCCTTACATTCATTGGACCACAAATGTCTGAATTAATTAATTGCAATGGAGTATCACCTTTTATGCCTTTCCCAAATGGTGTTCTCACAGTTTTTCCGGCTAGGCAAGATTCACAAGTAGACAATTCTACATTATCTAATGTGCCAAGCATACCTTCTTTAGCTAAAGGATTTATTCTTTGCTGACCAATATGACCAAGCCTAGCATGCCATGTATTTACATCATTCTCACAATTAGAAGACGTAAATAAGGAAAAACTAATACCAATATTATTGAAACTTTAAACAACATCCAATACAAAAAAAATCGATCATAAAAATAATCAATTCCATATTTTTTTTTTGGCCAAATATATATCCATACCATGTTCATGAAAGGAAAAATTAAATCCTAACTTAATCGAACAGACACTAGATTACGACGAATTGATGGGGCAAATAGTACATCATGTTGAAATAGAGTTTGGCTACCACGCATTTCAAGTATCAATCCCTTTATCCTCCTCTTTGGAGTTATTTCCTACATACACCCATTTAGATCCTCGTGGGATTCATTGATAATCTACGAAAGCTTTTCTTCCCATTGCTATATGTTCGGTGGCTCCTGAATCTTCAATCCACATAGAAAGTAATTCAGTGAAAAAAGCAGAACAAGAAACATTTACATCACTATGTAAATTGTTCATCAGATCATATACCTTTTTAGGCTCAGGACAATCACGAGCAAAATGCCCCTTCTTCTTACAATTATTGCACTTAAGCTTAGACATATTTTTATTTTTCTTAGGAGCAGAAATATGTTTCTTTCCTTGTTGATTAACCGTAGGCCTTTTTGAAGCTTTCACATGTTGGAGTGTATTACCATTTTCAAGAAGTGTTTTAGACACTTGTTGAGCTTCAAGAGTTTCTTGCTCTTCCATGACATACTTATAGTAATCACAATTAAGCTTATCACATTTTTTAAGCTCAACAACAATAATATTTGTAGCAGTTGACCTTCAAATTTAAACAATTATAAAGTAAAATGAGACAACTACGTACATAATATTAGCCTAAATTCATATAAATATTAATTCTTAAAATAATCAACTATGTCAATATTCACTTCACATCAAGTTCAGATTTTGAAAGTTCACTAAATTCCCAATCATCATCCGAATTTAATATGTCATAAATCTAACACAATCAATCATCTAAGAACCACTTATCTTAAATCACATAAATTCAAGATTAAATAATCATAAACTCTATAATAGATATAGAAACATCAAATAACAATAATTAACATAAATAATTAAATGATAAATTTATACAAGTCGTGTCACATATAAACAATCATTGTACAAACTAAATACACAGTCACTTTCTATTTATTTTTTTTCATTTGTGCAGGGATAAATTTAACAAACCTAGATGCAAGTCCTTAGGAAATAAACATTTTCCTATAGAAAATATAGACTTAACTAAGTTTGTCCGATACTAATTCTTTATAGGTAATCCACAAAAATGACACATAGTCTTCTGAACTTTTACATCTGTGAATTTATCCACGAGATCTTGAAAATCAACATCTTGTAAGATCCCGATAAGTGGTGATCCACTATATGCCATGATTTGTCAAGCAATTCTTAACGAAAAACATTGGGCAATTCAGATCGTAGAGTCATGTATTCTCTTTCATACTTAATAAATCCCCGACTGAAAACAACTTCTTGAATTAACTTGTTAATTCTCGTAAGGTATTTCACAAAAGATATAAGATCATCATCTTGTACATTGAATTCTGGTGGAAGATTGACCAAGTTGCCAATCATAGCTTTCACCATTTCCTTTTGTTGTTTTGTGAAAAGTCGTTTGGGTGTCCTTATCAACATCATGATTTTTTGTAAAACATAGAGAAAATGAATAGGACTAACCAAGTATACATATCCAAACATGTATACATAAAAATTGATGGCAATAAAATTTTATTGAAAAAATTTATATATTAATGTGGCTTAAGCAATAATGAACTAGATCTATTAAGTCAAGCAAGACAAACAACCCAAATATTTTTTATCTTAAAAAAAATCGTATTCCACTAAAATATAAAATGACATACCATTGTTTTACTTGGAATTAAAACAAAACGAAAAATCCCACAACGGAAATTTTTTTTTGCACTTTTCAGAAAACAACCTCTCAAGTTGCCACCAAATTATTTTTCCTTTGTTACGAAGAATAAACAAAACAACCTTAAACTTTAAGTCTCTTCTAAACATGCATAAATCTTTTCTGTTAAGAAAAAACCACACGATGACAAAAAATGCAAACATCACAGAATATAAAATTCACATAATCAGAATTTTCGCGAAAATAAATCCAGGAAAAACAAACAACGCAGGCTCTGATGCCAATGATGAATCTAATCAAACACTTACTTTGCAGGATCATTAAATATTGTTTCACTAGTCAGAAAGTGTAATCACATGTATATAAACACGAAGTATACCATATAAAGCCACAGTCTAAAATCGTACTTGTTACAGTCGTTCATTCCAACACTTTTTGGAGAAGAAAACTTCAATGAATCTTCACACGAACTTTACTGGAATTGGATAAGGAAGAAGGAAAAGAAGCAGAAGAAGTATCTATTATTTTAGAATTGTAGACATTGACAAGATTTTTTTTTTCTTTCTCCTATGAGAACCCTTTTTATAATTCTAAAGGGATACAACTATTCAAATTGTTGTTTCTCTTCCCTTATATTTATTAATATACATTACATAATTTATACATATATATATTTCTTCACATGGATCCGGGTTGACCCATATGGGTGACCCAATCCAATTTCCTTCATTAATAATTTATCAAATTTTCCTTTTCTTTGTATCTCTTTTATTGGAGTTATTTTTTCTATTTTTTGAGTGTTTTCTTAGGCGTTTTTTTTTTTGAATTTGGTATTTCTCTCTCAAAGTCTGGTACTTTTTATTTTTAGTAATATTTACATTGATTTACACGAGTAAAATAGAGAGAAAAACTATGGAAAATTAATACATTGGTGTCTATATGAATAATATGAAGTGTTATTATGCATGCAATAAACCGAGTTAGGCTTCATCATCAACGTAAGTTCATGGCCACAAAATTAATACTATACCTTTTTCTTTTAATTCAATATGTAAGAAGCTATTGAAAAATTATACATATTTTGATTTTTGTTCCCCATTAGTTTTGTTATTTTTGCATTCACAGTTGTTTGAGCTGCTTTGATATACAGTATACACCAAAAGAAAGAATAACTACCTCAAAAGGAAAAACAATTGAGAAGATTTGGGAGAAGTTGGTAGATACGAGACAAAAGATAAACAACCGAACAAATGACATTAAAAACCAATAAGAAAGTGGAACTGATACCAATAAATAAAGATTCGAGGCCACAAGTGATCTTTAAAAGTTGAAGGACATACCTTGATGTCAAAGCCTAGCAAAGCAAGAGAAAGAGAAGAACTTGAAGCTTGAAATCCTAGCTTATTTTTCCTTGAGCTTGAAATCCTAGCTTTTTTTCCTTGAGCTTGAGAATTTGAGGAAACTAGAGGGTTTGGGTAGTTTTAGGAATTAAAAGGTAGTAATAGGACTTAGAAATAATGGCAAAACGACATATTATAAGTATTAATTGCATAGGAAAAGACCCAAATACCCTTAAGAAATAAATGTCAAACAGGACATTGATCCGGAGGACTTCCTACGGCTCGTACTGGTCAACTGTAGAACCAACTTTAGAAACCCAAAATTCATTCAACTTCCCACGAAACCACTCTACGAGTCGTCATCTGGTCTATGGTCTATAGACCCCTTCCATAAAATCCAAGTTCAAGTTCAAAATTTCACTAAATTTGAGTCACTTCTACGGGTGCTTCCTACGACTCGTAGACTACTCTACGACCTGTCAAGTCTTCTCGTAGACTGAGGCCTCAATTTCGTTTCTCTAAATGCACTATATGGATCAGTCCTACAACCTATCACACTTACTACGACTCGTCATGTCCATTTGTAGGTCTCACATCGGAGACTTGACATTTCCAAAACTTATCCCATGAACCACAACTGCCTTCCTATGACCCATTGAACTTCCTACTGTTTGTAGATAGGCTCGTAGTTCACTGCATCAGTGCAATAAACTGAGCTTTCCCATTTCAATCTGACTTTCCAATTTTTGAGTGTTACATATCCCCTAGTCATCATCTCTCTCCTCCCTAACAACAATTACAACAATATCTAACTATTCAGACTCCGTTCCTAAAAGCCTAGACATGAAATCTCTGAATACATACATGATAGGATGCGATACAAGCAGGTCTAACTATTAATTTTGAAATAAAACCTAGCCTACCTGGGCGTCAAACATCCGCTGATGAATTTTGTACCAGAATACGATCTCGCGGAATTGCCCCTTGGTGAACGACATTCCTATCACGAAAACTTTCCCTCCTCTATTGCTCCTAGAGAGTTTTTGGAGCAGATCTTGTCTATTTCCTCCTTACAAAAATGGGAGGAAAATAAAATACAACACATTAATTAGGTTGCTAATTTTCGACGTCTCTCTATAGAGGGACTCAGATGTCACGCCCCGAGCCTACACCCTGGACGTGGCCGGCACCCGAAGATCATTGCTGGCCCCAAGCGAACCCTTGGCCTAGCTTACTTGACTCAGCGGAAGACTTAAACTAAACAAAGATAAGTTCATTTAATAAACTGGAATGTTATAAAGGAACATTCAACTGGCCATTAAGGCAAACTCAAGTCTCAACATGGAATAACGACAATGAAAAGACTAAAAACTAACATATGACTGCCTATGAAGCCTCTAATAACAACTGAGATGGATGTTGGGACAGACCCCACAACATCCTAATAAACTAAACTAGAAAACAATGAAGTGGATCCTCCGGAAAGCAAGGAGGCTCACCAACAGACTCTGGACTTCTCACTGGATCAACGACGCGTCGGAATGCCGATCCTAGTTACCTGTGTTTGCATCATAATACGATGCAGGCCAACTGGCATCTGTACATTGAATGTACGAGTATGCGAGTTGGAATGCTAAAATAACAAAGGCTAGAAAGAATCTGAGAGAAACTGAAGAACTTACCTGGCTCAACTCAACTCAACATGACTGAACTCATTTCAATATAAAGCAGTTTAAAAGCAAGTGTAATATAAAGAAAAGTTGTTTAAAAACATGATATCAACTCTGTGTGTATGCAAGATACAAATAACTCTGAGATGTATTTAAAATACAATAAACTGATGTATATAAAAAAAATATAAATAACTTCTATGAGAGTTTCTCTAACCGACAACCATCACTTAAGAGCTATAGTGATGATACATCGATCTTCCTCACGCTGCCAGCACATCCTATACCTGGCCAAAGGTATAGGATCTGAACTGCCTAATGGATCCACTAGTCTATTTCGAAAAAGGTTCATCTAAAAAGTATGACCCTGTTCTACCCATGATGGCTACATGGTTTAAGGGGGCTAATAGTTGTATGAACTCTTCCCCATCGGTGCTCAATACTACTCCCAAAAATATACTAGCTCTTTATGTTTAAAAACATACTTCTTCTGTGATTTGAGATTAGTTCTCAAAAACTTAGCTCAAAGGCTATCTTGGAAAATCTTTGTTTCCCTGCTTGCTTCGTTTAGAAAGCTATTACTCTTTTCTAAAAACTAGCCGAAAGCTCTTTGGAAATCTCAGTTTCCGTTCTTATTTAAATGTGAAAAACATTTAAAATCTCTTTGGGAATACTTAGTCCCCCTATACTTTTGAAGAAATGAACTTCAAACTTTACCTTTTACTCTTTGCTTAACTTCAAACTTAAGTCTTAAAACAAGTTAAAACGTTTGTAAAAGACTTATGAAAACTTGAAATGAACTTCTCTTACTTGATTTTTGACTTTGATCTTAACTCTTGCTTGAATTGACTCTTAACTGATCCTTGAATTGAAGGATTATGATTTGTGTTTGGAAAGATCTCTTGATGTTTAGGATTGATTTCGAATAGCTAAACTTGAGAAAAGTTACGAAATCACCGTCTTGGAACATGTCCGCGACGCGGAGGTATTTTAAATAATTACTTGCGAAATTAAATTTTGAGGCAGAGGAGTCCGCGTCCTCTCCGCGATGCAGAGCAGATTTTTGTTCACTGTGGGAACAAGTCCGCGACGCGGACTTGTTTCATGAACCTTACTCGACTTTTTCCTTCTTCATTTTTCAGCCTCAACCCACCTAAATTCAATTATCTTCCTCAAATTCGTTTTAGATCCCGATATTCAGCGTATGTACTCAAGAACCTAACTCAAAGTAACTCTAAAACACAACGTAAAGATCTTGGAAACTCCACAATTCAACCCAATTCAAGAACAACATTCAAATTCAAGAATTCATGTCAAGAACATCAACTTTCAAACTCTTTTAGGATGAATTGTGCTGAAACTAAACATGTTTGGTGCGTGGGTGAATGAACCCAACGCTATGAGAGACTCACATACCTTGTAGGATCAATTCCTTGGCGAATCCACAACCAAAATCGATCGTTCTTGGCGAAACTTGCTTTTCCTCTTCTCCTTTCTCTTGCGTTCTTTCTCCAAAAGCCCTAACTCTATTTCTCAAAAGCGTAAACTGAACTAACTCGCTTTCTAACCATATCTGGAACTACACCTAACTCATCCTGAGCTAGGAGTTATGGTTGATTGAAGTTGACCAAAATCTCAACTTTACATTACTTAAAAATTTCCAGATTTCCTTATACTTTCCAAAAATGATTATTTCAAGTTCTTAGCTTCTTTCTAGCTATTTCAAGTTGCGAGATGTTACATTAGACTGCTATAGTGGTGTCGCCATAGCAAGGGACCTTCTGCTATGGCGAGATGACATTAGCCCAACCCAAAAATAATCTAAGACAAAATTCGTTATGCTCAAACTTTAGGAATTCCTATCGAATTTTTGGGACTCCGCATGAGGTAGCCCTTCGTAATGACGGATCAGATCGTTACACTAATTAGGTGCACCACTTGGTATTATTCATCACAATTGAATTATCATTCGGGTGTTTCAAGAATGGTGAATGGTAAAACCCAGAAATAATATACACAAATTGGTTATCACTATAATGCCTACTATTGTTAGTTGGTATATTTGGAAAAGCTGGACTCCTTGCAAGTATGGAGAGCAATTTTATTATTTTTTTAATCAAAATCAAAATGAACTATTAGTAGGGATGGCAATGGGGAGGGGCGGGGCGGATGCAGGGCGGGATGGGTTTAACGCTATGTGGGGCGGGGCGGTTTAAGGTTGCGCGTGGCGGGTTGAAGTGGTGTTTTTAAAAATTATTGTGGGGCGGGGCGGGTTGCGGGTATATGTGATTTTATGTGGGTTCAAATTTAATTTGAAGATTTTACATATTATAAGAGTGATAAAACATTATTTATTAAGATAATAGCTACAAATCTACTAAAATATTGAAGATAGTAAATGAAAATGGTTCAATAAAAAATACTACAATTTCTTACATGTTTTCCAATTGACCTCTAAAAATTAAAATTTTAAGTCACTATCCTATTACATTAATAAAACTTAATGAAAAAAAGAATTTATTTTTATGAATTTTATTTTTAGTATCAAACTTAACTAGAAAAAGAAAATATTAAAAAAGTTATGCGGGGCGGGATGAGACGGGTTGAAAATGACAAACGTTGTTATACAGGGCGGGGCGGGGCTGATTAAAAATTTTACGGGTTAAGCTCAACCCGCCCCGCACCGCCCCATTTCCATCCCTAACTATTAGACCTGTTATGGCCACAACATTTCCTAACTGCTCGTTTAGGGATACTTGGGCCAACAACCAGTGGTCCATTTGACCAAACCTTTAGTTGGTTTGGTTAAAGTCAATACAAATGGTAGCTATATCGAAGGAATTGAAAGAATTTGGTGTTGGTCTTTTCAATACATGTTCAATGCAATATCAACAACGAGGCACAAGGATTTGGCTGCCAACTTTGGTAGAAAATAGTGCAGACATAATGATATACTCCTTCGGTCCAATTTTATATGAGTTAGTTTAATTCGGTACAAAATTTAAGAAAGAAATAAAGACTTGAAATTTGTGATCTGAAATAAGTGATAGAGTTTTTTGTGGCTATAAGTCACTTGAGACAATTAAATGAAAGGTGTCAATTAAGTTTGGGTTTTTTTTTGGTGACACTTTGATCAAGAAAGGGTCAAATTCACTTTAAAATGTAATTAAGTAAATCTGGGATCAAATTAACATTTTCAAAACTTTCTAATCTTTCATAAAATACAAAAAAATACTTCATTTTTCAACTTTTATAATTCTATCCAAACCATTTTAAGAAAAGGTAAAAGAAAATAGAATTTTCTCTTCTTCTCCCAACGTTCTCTCTTCTCTTCTTCTTCTTCCTTAGAAAATCCAAAAATCCAACTATCAAAACAAATATTCTTCCCCATTATCTTATCTTCCTCCTCATCTCCGGCCGTGACTCTCTCGTCTTTCTGAACTGAAGATTGTGTTCGACTTAAAATGGGTAAGTCATTTTTTTGAAAGATTTTATAATTTTTGAACAATACTAAATTTTTTTCTTGGGTTAATGAACAATAAATCGTTCTATAGATGTGAAAATTAAATAATAGTGTAATGGTACCTATTATTTATTGTTTTTGAAAGAAATTCAACAAACCCAAAGAAGCCCTAATTTTGAGGAAATGTATATGTATTGTTAACATTCAGTGAAAATTCGTTTTTTGTTGCTTTTGTTATTTTTTTGTGACCATTTTGTTCATATGATTTTAGAAATATAGTCTTGTTCAGTTGTCCAACATATATTTCATTTGTTAAAAGATGTGTCGTATGTTGCTATATTTTAGTGATATGTTGGTATATATTCCAACAGAGTTGTCATATGTTGGAACATATCACCTATGTGTTAGGGCAACAAAATGGTCATATGTAGTAACAGAAGATTCATTTGTGGCACATGAAGATTCATGTGTGGCCACAGAAGATTCATTTGTGGCAACAGAGGTACATTTGTTGCAACATAATATCCATCTGTGTCAACATAAGTATAAATTGCTACCCATTATTATTTTATAATCAATTGTAAACTTTCAACCTTTTTTTATTTACCTTGTAGATGAAATGATACAAGAAGTTTCATCCATGACAACAACTCAATCTTTTATTGGTGTTGCTTCCTCTTCTAACATCAAATGCTATTTTGTCTATGCGAAGAATGTGAACAGCAACATGATTATTTTATTTGTCGTGTTAAAGAACTCACTGATATTTTTAAGGAAATGACTTATAATATTGATGTTCATACATCCAAGAAGATTTCACAACCTTCGAAGTGTAGGAGGTTGAAAAAATCTATTTTCCAATCACTATCTATAATTAGTGAAAGAAAAAAATCAATGACTACTGCTCCAGTATCACACTCACACCCAAAAGGCAAGGAGAAGGAGAAGGAGAAGGAGAAGGAGGAGGAGGAGAAGGAGAAGAAGAAGGAGCAGGAGAAGGAGGAGCAGGATAAGGAGAAGGAGCAAGAGAAGGAGAAAGTGAAAAACAAAGCGAAAGAGAAAGAGAAAAAGAAAGAGAAGAAAGTCAAAGTCATCAGTTGTGATGTGAAGCAACAATATCCATTTGAAGGTTTTAACATTGACGGCGAGAGTCCAACTGAACTAATGTCATCCTTCTCGCAATGGATAAATGAGGGTCTTTACAAGCATCAAGCAAAAGAGTAAAGTTGTTCAACTATTATTAGTATTTCTTTTTGTTGTCCACTAAATAATTATTTATATTGATTACACAATTGCAGAAGAGACAAGGATGATCACTACTTAGCTAATTGCTCGGATCTTGAGTTCAAACAACTTGATTTTGTAGTTGCATTTTCAAAGAAGAAGGATTGGTTTTACGTAATGTCTCAACCCAATAAGTGTTGGACTGATCAGGAAAATCCATGCCCACTTTTATCTTTTGATTAAGACATGAATACATACAAATAATTTGATACAGAAATACACTTGTTGATGCATCTGTGCAACATGTGGATGTCATTTTATACTATTTGCAGAAGAAGTCGAAGCAATAGAGTCATTCTAAATATCGATATACCACTACTAATTATTTTTTCAAAACATACATTGATCATGCCAGTGTTGTTTCTGAATATGAGAATAAAATCGTTGGCACTATCAAAGGGTTTGGTATACCTGGTGGACTGCCTTGGCACCTCATCGAGGACTAAGAGAAAATTGTGCTCTGAGATTCAAAAGTTGTCTACATTGTTGTCAAAGTTCCTTGAATTTTTTTTTATCAAAAAGACCGAACCAACTGATCAGTTCTTGAATCTTACCAAGAAAATAACAAATCTCACCCATTCGAAGTCAGACATGTTACTAGTATTGCCCAACAAGCAACCAATAGTCTGTAAGTATCACATTAATTTTTTTTGTCTTACCACTATTGAAATATGATGTTATTATATTTTCTAATTGATGATATACCATGCAGAGATTGTGGACTTTTTGTTGCTGCATATGCTGAGTTTTTGAGTGATGGACTACAAGTACCATTTTATGAAATTAGTTTTGAAACCCTCCGCAATGAGATATGCTTCACTCCTATGAAACTATGAAATTTTAAAGGCTCGGAGTGACTATGTTAGTAACAATGAAGACCCACAAAGGCCTAGACCTAAATAAACAAAGTTCGATGAAAATGTTGTGGTTACCACCATTTATTAGATTGATGGTTATGTATACCATTGTGAATTACTTTTTTGTTGATAAGTTGTATAAAACAATTGGTGAAGTGTTCATTTTGGCTGATAATATTAATATTAATGATTATTATTATTTTTATTTTGTTAGAAAAAATGTCAATTATGATGGAAAGGAAGAAATGTGGTGTCTGTGGCAACATATACAACCTCTATTGTAAAAAACACCATAGAATTATCTGCATGTGCCCCAACAGAAAGGATACATGTAGCAACATATGTCACAAAAACAAGATATGTGGTAACATATGTCACAGAAAGGAGATATGTGACAACATTATATTTTCACCAATTGTTCATTTTTGCGGATAATATTAATATTAATGATTATTATTCTTTTTATTTTGTTGGAACAAATGTCAATTATGATGGAAAGGAAGAAATGTGGTGTCTGTCGCAACATATATAACCTTTGTTGTAAAAAATACCATAGAATTATCTGCATGTGCCCTAACAGAAAGGATATATGTGGCAACATATGTCACAGAAAGAAGATATGTGGTAACATATGTCACAGAAAGGAGATATGTGACAAGATTATATTGTCACCAATTGTTTATTTTTATTGATAATATTAATATTAATCATTATTTTTATTTTTTTATTTTGTTGGAACAAATGTCAATTATGATGGAAAGAAAGAAATGTGGTGTCTGTGGCAACATATATAACCTCTGTTGTAAAAAATATCAAAGAATTATCTGTATGTGCCCCAACAGAAAGGATATATGTGGCAACATATGTCACAGAAAGAAGATATGTGGTAACATATGTCACATAAATGAAATATGTGGCAACATTAGATTGTCACCAATTGTTCATTTTTGCTGATAATATTAATATTAATGATTATTGTTATTATTTTTATTTTGTTGGAACAAATGTCAATTAAGATGGAAAGGAAGAAATGTGGTGTCTGTCGCAACATATATAACCTTTGTTGTAAAAAATACCACATAATTATTTGCATGGGCCCCAACAGAAAGGATATATGTGGCAACATATGTCACACTTTGAATTGTCAAAATTCAAAAAAACAATTAAAAAGGTTTAAAACAATCGTCCCTTCATTTTTCCCTCTCTCCTCTCTCTCTTGTCCTCTATAAAAGGTTGTTTCGTTTCATATTCCAAATTTAATTTAATTTTACTAATTTTCGTTTTCTTTTCTCTTCTTTCCTTTCTCTCGTTCCATTATTCCTTCACAGATTAAATTGTTGCGATATTTTCTATAACATCAGTGGTAATCTATTGCAATCCTCTTCTACAACAAGTCGTCGTTGCCCTCATCATTTCTAATTTATCGTTGATATCTTCTCAGGTAAAATTTAATTAGGGTTTTGAAATACTTACTGGTATTAAATCAGGACGTTTTTAGTGGTTTTATCACTTATTTGTTTGTAGGATGGTTGGGTTGTTATTCCTTTCGAAATATTATCTAATTTCAAAAAGCTTAACCCCAACAAACACATTTTAGGATATACATATATTGCCACATATGACATGTCTGTTGCAATTTTTCCAACAGAACGTGCATATATTGCCACATATGACGCTTCAAGGATGGGTTAATCGATAAATTGAGCGATTTAGGAATGAAAAAATGTCAAATTGTACCAAATTTTAGTACATTGGACCATAATTAAACAATAAAAATATGCTATAACACTTGGAACAACGATTTACAAGGGTGTTATATAACTATCATATGGAGTTACTTGGTCATTGATGAACTAATGGTATGATAGTCTTTGTAAAAATAATTGATAGAATTGATGAAGGTTGTTGTATTAAACCATAATTTTGTACTTAGACATGTTGTAGGACTAAATATAAGTATTACATGTTGATTTATGTGACAATTTAATTGAATTAACCCCAAAAAGCACATTTTAGGATATACATATGTTGCCACACATGACATGTCTGTTGCAATTTTTCCAATAGAACATGCATATGTTGCCACATATGTCACTTCAAGGATGACTTAATAGATAAATTGAGCGATTTAGGAATGAAAAAATGTCAAATTGGACCAAATTTTAGTACTTAGGGCCATAATTAAGCAATAAAAATATGCTATAACACTTGGAACAATGATTTGCAAGGGTGTTATATAACTATCATATGGAGTTACTTGGTCATTGTATGATGAACTAGAGGTATGATATTCTTTGTAAAAATAATTTATAGAATTAATGAAGGTTGTTGTATTAGACCATAATTTTGTACTTAGACATGTTGTAGGACTATATATTAGTGTTACATGTTGAATTATGTGACAATTTAATTGAATTAACCCCCAAAAGACCATTTTAGGATATACATATGTTGCCACTTATGACATGTCTGTTGCAATTTTTCCAACAGAACGTGCATATGTTGCCACATATGTTTAGTACTTTGGACCATAATTAAGCAATAAAAATATGCTATAACACTTGAAACAACGATTTACAAGGGTGTTATATAACTATCATAAGGAGTTACTTGGTCATTGTATGATGAACTAGTGGTATGATAGTCTTTGTAAAAATAATTGATAGAATTGATGAAGGTTGTTGTATTAGACCATAATTTTGTACTTAGACATCTATATATTAGTGTTACATGTTGAATTAGGTGACAATTTAATTGAATTAACCCCCAAAAGACCATTTTATGATATACATATGTTGCCATATATGACATGTCTGTTGCAATTTTTCCAACAGAATGTGCATATGTTGTCACATATGTCACTTCAAGGATGGGTTAATCGATAAATTGAGCGATTTAGCAATGGAAAAATATCAAATTTTTTTAGATTAAACATTTTATAAAGAACAAATTAAAAAATCAATACAAAACACAAAAAGGTCACCTTTTTCACCATGAGTTTGCAAGAAATGTATATATGTTGTCACACATGAAAATTTAATTAATATAGAAATTTAACTACTTCATCTATTTCTAAATCACAACTACATAATTCACAACGAAAGTGATATAATTGATGAACAGTGCAACAAATTGGTATTTCTCCCAACAAATGAGGTTCTGGCACCCTTGCAAATAAAATCATCATACAAAATATTTCTTTCGATAGTCATCCCTATCGACCCTCCTCGTTTCTTACTATTCTTCCAATGCCAAATGTATCAATGTTTCTTCTTGACCCATTCACCACGACAATCAATACCTACAAATAATCCCTGCATTTATTGTACCTAAAGAAATTAATTAAAAAAATAATTAGTACTAATGAAGAAATGTGTAAGTCATATGTTGCTACATATGGCTATTATGTGGTGAGATGTAAGTCATATGTTGCTACATATAACTGTTATGTTGTGACAAATAAATCACATGTGGCAACATGTGTAAGTCATATGTTGCTACATATGGCTATTATGTCGCAAGATGTAAGTCATATGTTGCTATATATAACTGTTATGTTGTGACAAATATGTCGCAACATATGGCTATTCTGTTGCGAAATGTAAGTCATATGTTATTACATATAATTATTCTGTTGCAAAACATAAATCACATGTTGTGACAAAATGTATAAGTCATATGTTGCAACATATGACCATTCTGTTGCCACATGTAAGTCATATGTTGCTACATGTCTAAGTTATATGTCGCAGCTTGTGTAAGTTATATGTTGCAATATATGTCTATTCTGTTGCGATTGAAATAACCTTTCTGTTGCAACATATATAGCCATCTGTTGAAAACGCGAATGCAAATTATTGAAGAAATTGTAGGTACCCAGATGATGATGAATGATTTCAAAGAACTATTAATTTTACTTACCAAAACAATGGTGTGTGACCCCAATCACTTATGAAGTAATTTCAGTTGATACAGAACGAAACTGGTCCATTGATTAGATTAGCTAAATCTGATTCAAGAAGAAGAAGAAAGCTCAAGGACTAGCAGTCAAGATCAACAATGTACGAAAAGAAGAAGAAGAAGATGAAGAGAACGGGAAGAAATGCAAGCAAGCAAGAACGAAGCAGAAAAGGAATACGGCGGGAGGCGGGGGGGAAATCTTTTATTTCTCCTTTTGGTACAGCTTGCTGGTGGCTTCCCTCCAGTTTTGGTTCCCACCAAAATTGGTTAAATTAGGTTTTAGTCATTTACCCTTTTACCCCTCATTTAATTCAATGGACCAAACTGCCAACTTATAAACTTGAGAGCTACTCCACAATCCTTAATCATTAATCACATAATTGTCACCTACACTCAACAATTAAGACTTATGTCACCGCCCCTTTATTTTGACACCTTAATGTCACCTTTAATTCAAAGCCCCAAGTCACTTCATTAAGGATAAAATGAACATTTTAAAGTTAAATTGTTAGTTAATATAAAAATGTGTCATTTTTTTTAGAAATTACTAAAACAAAAAGTAATTCATATAAAATAGGACAAAGCAAGTAATAAAGTTCACATTAGAACTAGATTCCTTAATCATCACGAACATGATGAAGGACCAAACTCACAACAACATGAAGCTCATGAAATTAATCAGGAGCACCAATAATAAAGTAACTTTTCTTATTGAATCCAAAAGTTTCGGTGTTGCTACGACTGTAAATCTCTTTAGATACATGTGGAATGGTCGCTTTTGTACTCACATAATACTTTATGTATTTGATCTATCATTATAAATTTTGTAACACTTTTTAAATGAGAAACCATTTTTGGATATGGTTTCAAGAAATTTCCTATGTTGCTTATATAGTTTATTCTCTCACCATCATACATTGAATGTTTTTAGAAAAAATATAATGAATAATATTTGATTATTAAGAAAGAATGAACATTTTGTATAATGAATCATGAAATTCTTGAATTTATTTTACAATGAATTATTTAACCAAAAAAAAATTATATTACAATAAATCATACGCATACATCATACTAGCTTTATGTATAATGAATTTATTTTTTGTATTATTCAATAAATGTAATTAGTTAGATACAATGATTTTGATATATTTATTGTACTTTGTACATAATAAATTTTATTTCATGTGAACTCAATAAATAAGTTACATTAACGATTTTGATGTAATCAAAATTAAGCTTCATTCGTTGAATCTCAAAATAATAATATTTTATGGTCCACCATTAATTTCGTGAGGTTTCCTATAAATGTTTTTTATTTTTTTGAGAGTATAAATAAGTGAACCATTTTCAATTTTGATCACCATCACCATAAAATCTAGTTGTTACCTATCTCTCATCGGAATGTTCTGTCGGTCTCCCTCATTTCTAGCTGGAGTTCAACTTATGCTCGTCTCCATTGCTGCTCTCTCAACTCTTCAGCTCTTGGCCATGGTATATATCTCTTGTCGTGCCTAACTAAGCTCGTTTCTAATTTGACTGAATACGAAGTTTAAGAAATATGATAGACTTTGCAATATTTCAAAATTACCCTTAAATTTTGCTTGTTTATGGATTTTTTTTTGCCAAGTGAGTAAAATGTTAATAATGTCGTCAAGCATTTGCCAAATAAGATAAATGCCTCGCATAATGTTATGATTACTGTCTATTGTTTATATATGATTGATTTGTCATGTTGTTTATAATATTTTGTCGCTATCTTCATTTTCCTTATTTTTTTTTTCTCTATACTACTTTGGATTGTTTTTTTATTGAGTTAAAGGTCTATCCAAAAAAAACAATAAATGTGTCCATGAGTAAGTAGACAAACTTTTAAGAAGTTGAACAAATTTTAAAATGTTAGTATTTCAAGTTGAGTTTTACCAATATTTTCTTGTATCAAGTTTTCTGAATTTTCTACTGTTTCTATTTTGATACGTACGATGTGTGTATGTGTGTGTGAGTGAAATAAATAAATAAATTGTTTTCCTTTTGTTCAGTTATGGATGAGAAGAGGTTCATTGAAGTTTCTAAAAATGGAAACTTGATTCCGCTGCACAGAACCATTTTTTCTTATCATCTGACTCCGATGTTGGCATACCGATGTTTGGTGAAAGAAGAGGATCGTGAAGCTCCAAGTTTTCTATATGAGTCAATTGAACCTGGTTTTGAAGGTTCTAATGTTGTAAGGGTTTTCTTTTTAAAAAAATTATCAGAAACACCTCTGTGTACACCCTATCCTCCCCAGATCCCACTGGGTATGTTGTTGTTGATCATGCTAGGTAAAATTATAGTTGTTTCTCTCAGGGTTGATACAGCGTGGTGGGAGCTCAACCATCCATGAAAATTATTGTGTGGTTTTATTTGCCCTAAATTTCTTACCATAAATATGTTTTCTTTCTAGGAAAAAGTTTAGGAGTAGCTAGTCTTTTTCTTGTAGGAAAGGGTTTTAAGACTCTATAAATATAGGCTTGTTCCTTCTAACTTAATTAGCATTCACAATGTAGTCTTAAGGGCTTTGAGAGTTTTGGTTAGGGGAGAATTTGTGGTTCACAAGCTTGATACGTTATCACTTGTGTGAACCTCCCGTGTATTCCAAGTGAATTGGTTGAGGTTGTTTCTCTCTATATTTTGTACTCTCATATTTATAGTGGATTGCTTATCTCTTTTGTGGACGTAGGTCGATTGACCCAACCACGTTAAATCTTTGTGTATTTTGGTGTGTTTCTTGTTTGTCTTCTTACTCGTGGTCTTTCGAGGTTTGCTTTGCTAGCTTCCGCATTACACCTGCTTATTTTCGATCCTAACAATTATAGCTAAGGAGCACAATGTGACTATATTGGACCACCATGCTGGAAAATTGACCCGTAAGACAGTTGAAGATCCGATGACAATTCCAGCAAGTATTTCCAACGGATGGAAACTCGGACTTATTGATGATGAACTTCCTGATACCTTTTGTGGTGAGGATTTTGTTTTCACTAATTGTGGTACAAGGAACTTATTTACTCCCTCCATTTAAAAAAGAGTGGCCTAGTTTGACTTGACACAGAGTTTAAGAAAATAAAGAATTTTTTTTAATCTTGTGGTCTTAAATTAAAGTTATGTCAAATGTACAAAATTTCCCTTTAATCTTGTGGTCTTAAACATGTCACGTGGAAAGTTGAAAGTAAAATGTTACCAAAAAAGGAAAGAGGTCATTCTTTTTTAAACGGAGGGAGTAATTAGTTTCCCACTATAGCTTTCTACAAGGAATAAATATACAGCTCCGCTCTCGTTTAGCAAATAGATTTCACTGGAAAACATACCTTATATTCAGGGGTGGGTCTAGGGGCCTGCGAGGGTGTTCATCCGTTACACTGGGTATGTTGTTGTTGTATTTCGGAAGGCTACTCCAGCTTGAGCTCCATGCATATATTAGGCTACTCAACTACATTTTTTTAATTCAATCACAATTTTTACTGTCATTAATATCACTTCAAACAGGTGGATGGTTTGGTTACTTCTCATATGACACAGTTCGGTATGTAGAGAACAAGAAGTTACCATTCCCAAGGGCTCCAGAGGATGACCGGAACCTTGCAGATATTCAGTTAGGACTTTATGACGATGCCATTGTATTTTATCATGTTGAGAAGGTATGTTTGTCGAATTTTGCACTTATGAATAGTTTCTCTATCCATTACTTCTTATATGTCCTGCCTTGGTGCATATATGTGAGAACATGATAAATACTTGTGTTATAGTTTATGTTGCTCGGACTCTTCAAAAATTGTCAACAGGTGCGTGTTGGATTCCCCAAAGTAGTGTATTTTTGGAGAATTCGACATGAGTGTGACACCACCAAAACTGATGAGTCCGCATAACTTCTTTTTCCTGGAGAAAGCGCATGTGATTCACTGGGTCCGGTTGGATCAATATTCCTCTCTTCCTGAAACTTATCTTGATGGGAAGAAACACTTGGAAATATTAATGTCTAGAGTATAAGGAATCAAGTCGTAAGTCCTTTTTCGTTTTCCTTTTTGCATAAAAACAGGCAATTGAGAAACATTATTTACATATTGAATTTTTATTTTTTAGTCCAAGTTTATCTCCCGGTTCTGTGGATTTCTGTATTCATGAATTTGGAACTTCGTTAACCACGGAAAACATGACACGTGAGAAGTACAAGAATGCCGTCTTACAGGCAAAGGAACACATTTCTTCAGGAGACATATTTCAAATTGTTTTAAGTCAACGTTTCGAGAGAAGAACATTTGCTGATCCATTTGAAGTCTATAGAGCATTAAGAATTGTGAATCCAAGCCCATATATGACTTACATACAAGTAAGTCATTTGTTCTTCGCGTATTCAGTGTGAGTAAATATATGATATATCTGGTTACCTGTGCTTCAGTGAAGTTACTATGTTATCTTTTCTATATCAAGCCAGAGGCTGTACTTTAGTTGCATCGAGTCCAGAAACTTTGACGCGTGTTAAGAAAGTAAGAGGCTGTTCTTTAACCTGTTGGGATGCACTGCAGGCTGCATTGCCTGTTGGGACCATCTGTGGAGCACCAAAGGTTACACTCTAGACTTTAAACTTGTTGGTCATTCATTGTTGATAGAAATGTTACAAATCCGGGGATAACTTGTTCCCAATCAAACGAGCCTATCTATTTGTCTTAATACTATAAGGACCAAAGTCGAAGTTTCATTCATATCTAGATTTAACGTGCTGCTACAAATTTGTACACTGTTTAATTATTTCTAGTCCTGTTCTTCATGTATGATCCAGGTTAAGGCGATGGAGTTGATCGATCAACTAGAAGTGGGTCGGAGAGGGCCTTACAGTGGTGGATTTGGAGGCATTTCATTTTCAGGTCCGGATGGATCATTTTGGGATAGTGGCATAGTTAACTCGGGTCCCAAGCCTCTCGGTGCGAGTCTATGTCATTAGGGGTTTTAGCTTTATTGATTTGGCCTATATTGGACCTCAATCAATATTCTTAGTAAATATGTCCAGATGAGAAATCCATCAGCACGTTTAGCTCTAGAATGTCAAGTTTTGTTTAGAACGACCCTTCATATGAATCCCGAGGCTCTTGAGCTAGTTACGAGCCCCATGGTGGATTGTGGCTTAAAATGGGGTTTGAGTGTGAACCCACTTTTTGTTGAGACAACCTCGGATGAAAGTTTAAAATGCTCAGTCGAGTTTAGAATGCCAAATTTTATAGGATTGCATATCTCATTTGCATGCGCGGGGTTCCAAACAAATTTCAAGCACCCCGTCAAAGATTTTGAGTTTAAATGTTTAAAAGTTCTATTTTTAAGCCTTTTATCACTTGAGTAAGTCTTCCGCTAAGTAGTCAGCCAGGCCAAGAGTTTGCTTGGGAACCAACAATGGTTCTCGAGTGCCGATCACGTCCAGGGTGTAGGCTCGGGGCGTGACAATCAAAGTGTGTTTCTCATTCACATAATTCTCTTTCTAAGATGTGTTTTGTACTATAAAACTTCTATTCGGGTCCATATTATTCCATGAATTTCTTTTTCTGTTTTTTTATTTTTAGTCATGAATTGGTCAACTACAATTCAAGCATCAATCAATCGTCTTCAATATGATGGCATTTCGTTTGTATTTTCCACAACATTTGACATGAATATCTATATTTGACATGATCATATTGATTTTTTTTATTTTGTTAAATATTGTGAAATTTAAATTATTTGATCCACGACGGTTGGTTAGAAAGCTAGAAAGGAAGGAATCATTTCATTTATCCTAAATTACAATAATAACATGTATTATGTGCAAATTTTTTAATTTTTTTTTCCAACACTTTGCCTGCATTGATCTTGGAGTGCAAGAAGTTACAAGTTGAGTTTGGCATCCCAAACTATATACAAGATCATTGAGAAGAGGCTATTATATTTGTACTATTCCTAACCAAAAAAGGCCCTAATGGCCGAGAAATCTAAGGAGGTTCGTAAGTAACATTGCTATCCTTTACCTCTTTGATTCTAAGGGAAGGACAACCTCATTTGTCCATATTAGTAAGCCCTTTAATAGATGTTGGCAGATCAGAGAAGGAGTTGAATATTTGGATTCCATTACTTCCGTGGCTTAGGGAGGCTAACTTATTGGCAGTTTTGTTAGCTTCCCTATAGCAATGAGTGATTGTAAATTCATTCTTTTCAACTAGTTTCTGAATGTCTTCTATGAGTCTTGAAATCATCCATGGGGGCTTCCATACCTTGTTTATGCAATTTGTAAGGAGTAGAGAATCAGTTTCTCCCCAAACTGTTCTAGAGCCATGATTTGAGCACCATTTCAGCCCATATATCATTGCGGCTGCTTCAGCATAGTTGCTCGTCCCTGGTCCTAGCGGTATAGAATATGCAAAAATGATCTTTCCAGTGGATTCTCTTACAGTCCCTCATCCTCCACATATCCCGTTTACACAGCTTCCATCACTGTTAAGTTTCAGTGTATCAAAGTGAGGTCTGATCCATTTCACAATGATGACATCGTTTTGATGTATGTTGTAGTCACAAGCTTGGCATATTGTTGTCCAATTATCTCCAAATATCGCTTTTCCGAATTTCTTATTCAAGACTTGCAAAATATTGAACAAGATGTTAGAGACTGATTTGTAAGCTGAAGGTTTTTCGGCTTCATATTTGTTGCTGCATCTAATTCGCCAAATTTCCCAACAAATGAAAGTTGGATGATCTTGATAACAAAGGTGCAGAAAGGATTCTTGGTTCTGTGATTCCACCAATTGAGTAGAGTGAATCTCAAATTGATATTGTTGGTGCTTATGCCTAGAGGTCATGCAAAATGAAACCAAATTTTCTTAGAAAAGTCCCCATGACAAAACAAATGATCCACTTATTCAAGGTCAGTGGCCACTCTGTTTGAGTTACAACAGTAGCATTTTGGATCCATTGGGATCCCAAATCTCGCGATCCTTTGGTTTATAGACAGCTTGTTATGGATGGCCCTCTAAGTAAGAAATGACATCTTGAAAGGGATGTGTTGGTGCCACAGTCTACTGTCCATGTTGTTTGGGATCCTTTCTTGTCTCAGCTCCCTCCATGCAGATCCTATAGTGAACTTTTCCGTGTGGAAAGTGTAACACCCTAGAAATTTTTTGAGCTAAGACTCGAACCCTTATTTGTAGTGAGTGAGATTTTTGTAAGGAATTTAAAATTTCTTGAGTGTTAAGGTCACTAGATGTAGCACCTTGAGTTCAAAAAAGAACCAAATTGGAAATAGCAAAATCTGAAATTTTTGCAAGTTAAGCTAAGTATGAGTTTTGGGTCAACTTCGAACGACCATAACTCCTAGCTCAGGATGAGTTAGGTGTGCTACCAGATACCGTAGGAAAGATCTTTGAATTATCTTCCAACGCCACCGAGTTTGCTAAGTTTCGAGTTCAGATGAGTGAGATATGGCCTTTTGAAGTTAAGCTGTCCAGTTAAGGAAAGTTAGCCGAAAATAGTAAGGGGTATTTTGGTCTTTTCCTTACCCAATCAGATTTAATGCGTTTTTAGTAATATTTTAGGGGTCTAATCTGATTAGGTTCAGTTTTATAATCCTAGTTTACGCCTAGGGTTTTAGTTGAGAGTTCAAGAAGAGAAAATAAGAAGAGAAAAGAGGAGAAAAGAGAAAGGAGTGAAGCGTTCGACGAAATTCTTGAGAGTTGTTGCGGATTTTCACCATGGGTTTGATCCCTAAGAGGTATGTAAGCTTCCATAGTGTTGGGTTAGTTCACCCACACGTCAATCATGTTATTTTCAGCACAATTTCATTCTTAAAGTTGAAAGATTAGAGTTCTTGATGAGTTCTTGATAGGTGTTCTTGAAGTTCATTATAAATCTTGTTGTGTTGGGGTTTTGATGATTTCTTCAGATGAAATTTAATAATTTGAGTGTTGTTTTGAGTATATGAGAGTGTAATAATGTTAAGTAATCGAATCCAAGTGATTGGGGAAGAAACAGTTCGATTTTAGGCGAGTTAGGGTGAGAAAACGAGCAAAAAAAGTCGTCAAAGTTTTCTGGGTTGGGGCCTGGCGTGTCACGCCAGCCAGAGCGCCAACCACCTCTCTGAACTTTAGGGGCTGGCGCCCCACGCCACTCAGAGCGCCAGGGTCGCCTGCCCCCACCCGTTGTTCATTGTTTCGTCCGTTTGAGTTCTTTCAAAGGGTACCTTTACTCCCCTTTGATTCTAAACACTTTAAACTACTTCTAAACACCTAGAAATCATTCATAACCTGATCATAACCTTGAATTAATAATTCAAATTTAAGTTTTGAGAATTCTTTCGAACATTCTAAGAAAGTCCATTTGAGTTTTGTTGTGGAGTCTTCTACAACTTCTAGTAACTTGTTTCAAGACTCGAGCAAGTGAGTATGAGAATGATGAGAATGTATTCATGAGTCTACTTTGTCATCACGAAACCCTTCAAATCATGAAACATAACTCTTGAATTCATAATTCACATTCAAGAGAAAGTTAAGAGTAGAGTTGAAGAAAGCTTTTGAGTTCAATTGTGAATCCTTTGAGATCAACTGTCGATTTGAGTTATGTTTTGAGTAAGTAAGTAAGTAAGAGAATGAGAAGAGTCTTATACATGAGTTTCATATTGTTATGTAGACCATCGAGTCAAGTTATTTCATGCCCATAATTCCGCATGAACTTCGTAAGTTGAGCATCTTTCAGAGAAGTAGTATCATTGAAGTTCTTGAGTTCCAAGTATTGAGTTCTATCTATGGTTATTGAAAACCTTGCATTGAGTCATTCATGTCCCTAATTCGGCATGAACCATATTTTAAGAAGTATTTTACAAATGTTTTAACTTTGTTTTAAGACTTAAGCTTTGAAGTTAAGTAAAGAGTAAGAGTAAAGTCTTTTATAAACGTTTTGACTTCGTTTTAAGACTGAAAGTTTCAAGTTAAGCAAAGAGTAAAGAGTTGAGTTCATTTCTCAAAAGTTATTAGGGAACTAAGTATTCCCAAAGAAGTTTATAAATGTTTTCACATTTGAGCAAGAAAAGGGAACACCGATTTCAAGAGAGCCTCTGGGCTAAGCTTTGAGTAATTATCTCAAACTAAAGAAAGAAGTTGTTTTAAAAGCATGATCTAAGTATATTTTTAGGAGTAGTATTGAGCACCGATATGGGGATGCGAGTTCATAATAACTCAAGTCTCCATAAACCATGTAGCCATCATGGGTAATAACGGGTCATACTTTTTAGATGATCACATAAGTTAAGCTAGTGGATCCACTAAGTTAAGTAAGGTTCTATATCACGGCAAGGTATAGGATGGTCCTTGGCAACGTGAGGTAAAACGTTGTACCATCACTTAGGCTCATGGTGATGGTTGTCGGTTAGAGAAACTCCCATAGAAGTTATTGTATTCTTATATACATAATTATTTGTATTTTTACCTACATTTCAGAGTTATGTTGTATCATTGCATACACACAGAGTTGACAACATGTTTTTAAACAGTTTGTTTCTTTATATTGCACTTGTTTTAAATTGTTTTATATTGAAATGAGTTCAGTCATGTTGAGTATTCAAAGTTGAGTATCCAGAGTTGAGTACCCAGACTCGAATATCATATCTTTGAGTTGAGTATCTAATCTCTGAGTTGAGTATCTTATCCTTGAATACTTCTGAGTTGAGTAAGTTGAGTAGTTTTGAGTATCCTTGAGTATTCCTTGAGTTGAGTAAGTTTGAGAAGAGGTAAGTATGTTTCCTTTGTATTATGTTTCAAGCTTATGTTATGCTTTAGAATTCCTCTTACATGCTCGTACATTCCAAGTACTGAGCCATTTGGCCTGCATCTTCTCATGATGTAGATCCAGGTATTCAGGATCATCAATAGGAGCTTCGTTGATGTCACATAGAGTTCGAGTTAGCTATGGTGAGCCTCCTTGCTTCCGGAGGATTCCATTTACTTTTAGTTGTTAGGAGGTCATGGGTCTTGTCCCGACTTCCATCATTGTCATTTAGAGGCTTCATACATAGACAGTAGAGTTTTAGAAGTCTTCATTTATTTTGTTAAATGTTTTAAAGACTAAAGTTGCCTTTTTATGGCGAGTTGTATATATTTTATTATACAGAGTTTTCTTTGGACTTAAAGTTTGTATTTCAGTTTCATGAATTTTATTCAGTTTTAAGCTTTGTATGCTTGAATCAGTTTTCCTCTTGTAGTCAGCCAGGATGAGGGTTCGCTTGGGGACCAGCAATGGTTCTCGAGTGCCGGCCACGTCCAGGGTGTAAGCTCGGATCGTGACAGAAAGAGTCCATATAGGCTTGTCCTCCTTGTTACCGAAGGCAATAGGGCTATGTTGATTGTAGATCACTTTTTTCACTTCTTCGGGGATAGAGATATTGAGCCTGTTCCACTCCCATTCACCATTTTGACAAATATCTTTCAACTGAATATCAATGATATTGACATTATTGTCCACCTGATGATATAGGGAACCAAGACTACACCAATATAATTATCATACCAAAATGAGATATCTCCTCTGCCAATGCTCCAAAAAATATCATGGTCAATCATATCTTTTGTACTGCAGAGCTCTTTCCAGCTCACTGGTTGATATGATGTGCAATTAGATTCAAAGTACGTTGATGAAGTCATAACATTAATGAAATACAAAAATTCGAAAGAAAATAAATATGCACGTTATTATTTCATTGTTTGTAATGTTTTAATTGTTGAATTTATTTTTGATAATTGAATAATTTTATCATCAAAGATGTCGTTCATTTTCTTAATATTTTCCTACTGTTTTGATATACTTCAAAAACAACTATAGGGAGCAAGTTTTTGGGAGCATATATATATTTAGCTATATAGCCATTTGTGTCATTTCATGTAATTATCTTATCTGCTTATTTTAAAGTTCTACCTCCTTTGTAGTTCTTTTTTTTCCTTCTAATGAAATAAATAGTTCTCAAGATTTGTACATGTCCATGAATAAAATTCAAGTTAGAAAATCAATTAATTTCTTAGAAGGTAATGAATTATTGATGGATTAAAATATCCTTTTACTTACTGTTTCTCTACTATAGATTAGAAGAAAATACATAGGTTGATGCTCATATTAATTAATAATTAAGTATGCATTTATAGTTGAGATAAGAGTTTTGTAACATCCGGCAATGTGAAATGACTACGAAGAGGCTTAAAATTTGAAATTTTCATTTTTTGGCAAGAATTGTTTTCAAAATCTGGAAATTTGACCAAGTATGGGAAAAAGGTGAGTTTTTGGCCAACTTTGAGCAGTCATAACTTCTCTTTCAGGGTGAGTTAGGTGTAATTCCAGTTATGGTTGCAAAGTTCATGGAATGATCTTTCCAACGCCACCGATTTTACTCGATTCCGAGTTCGTATGAGTGAGTTATGCCCTTTGGAAGTTGGGCAGTGCCAAGGAAATCCGTCCGGAAATTTTAAGGGCATTTTGGTCTTTTCAAAAATCAATTCTTTTGGTTATATTAAAGTGTTGGACTGATTTTTTTCGATCAGTTTGTCCCATTTTAAAAGAGTGAGAGTGAGGGTTTTGAGTGAAGAGGAGAAGAAGAGGAGATCAACCAAGTTTCCGTCAAAGATCGTCGTGGATATCGTCGGGGGTGATCCCTACTAGGTATGTGAGGTCATAGTGTTGGGTTGGTTCTTTCCCCCACACGCCAAACTCATTTTATTTTCGAGAAAAGATTGGTTGTGTTGTTGAAGATTGTTGGTTATGTTGTTGATGTTGTTGTTTGTGTTGTTGAAGTCCCTTGTTGATTTGGGGCATGTTTCCCGTTGCGTTTTGGAGTTGAAATCTATTGTATGTTGAGGGGTTTATGATTCTAAGTGTTTGGGGCTGGAAACCTTGAAGTTTAGAAGGTTTAGAGTGGAGAAAAGAGGGAGAAAAGTCGAGTTTTCTGGGGAAAGGGGTGATGCGTCGCGCCTGCCAGCGCGCCCCAAAAGGGGTTCTGAACTTTCCCGCTTGGGGCGGCGCGCCTAGTAGAGCGCCAGCAGGCCCCCTCTGAACTTTGAGGGCTAGCGCTCTGCGCCTTGCAGAGCGCCAAGGACGCCAAGTTTCCCATTTATTCTCATACTTTCTCATGCATGTTCCTTGGTATTGTACCTAGGTTTCCTAGTTATTTCCAACACTTCAAGGTATGTTTAAACGTCAAGAACTTATCCATAAACATGTGATCATATACCTTGAATCCACAATCCAATTCAAGGCGAGTTAGTATCAAGTCAAAGTGAAGTTAGAGTCAAGTCAAGTAAAGAGTAAATAGTTAAGAGTTTCAAGTTAAGTCAAGAGTTTAAAGTTGAGTTCATTTCTCAAAATTTATTTAGGGAACTATGTATTCCCAAAGAAGTTTTAAAGAAATGTTTTCATATTTAAACAAGATTGGAAACTGAGATTTCCAAGATAGCCTTGAGCTAAGTTTTTGAGTAATTATCTCAAATCAGTAGAAAGAAATATGTTTTAAAAACATAAGAGCCTATATATTTTGGGAGTAGTATCGAGCAGCGAGTTGGGGGAGCGTTCAAGGAACCCACAACCCCCATAGAACCATGTTAGCCACCATGGGTAGAAAAGGATCATACTTTTTAGATGAATCCTTTTCCAGATAGACTAGTAGATCCATTAGGCAGTTCAGGTCTTATACCTTTGGCCGGGTATAGGATGCTCTGGCAGCGTGAGGTCGATCGCTGTATCATCACTATAGCTCCATGTGATGGTTGTCGGTTAGAGAAACTCCCACAGCAGTTATGGTATTTTCATACACAGAGATTATTGTATTTTTATATACATCAGTTCATTTGTATTTCTATATACATCTCCGGTTTATTGTATCTTTGTATACACACAGAGTTTGTAGCATGTTTTAAACAGTCTCTCTTTATACTGCACTTGTTTTAAATTGCCTTATATTGAAAGAAGTCAGTCAGGTTGAGTTGAGCCAGGTAAGCTTTTCAGTTTCTTCCAGATTTCCTTCTAGCCTTTGTTGCTTAGTTTTCCAGCTCGCAAATTCGTACATTCAATGTACTGATGCCAGTTGGCCTGCATCTCATGGTGATGCAGACACAGGTACGCCGTTGATCCAACTGAGCACTCTAGAGTCAGTGGTGAGCCTCCTTGCTTTCCGGAGGACTCGGTTATTCTGTGTTCCTAGTTTTGTTTTGTTAGGATGTTGCGAGGTCTGTCCCAACATCCATCTCAGTATTTTAGAGGCTTCACAGACAGTCAGTCAGTTAGTTTTGAGTCTCTCTTCTATGTATATATGTAAATATTCTATTTTGATACTCGAGTTGCCTTTTGGCATGTTATGCATCAGTTAAGTTTTTTTATAACCATGCATGGTTTTGAGTTATTCTGTTGAGTTAGGTTTCCGCTGAGTTAATAAAGCCAGGCCAAGGGTTCGCTTGGGGCCAACAATGGTCTCCGGGTGCCGGTCCCACCCAGGGTGTAGGCTCGGGGCGTGACAAACTTGGTATCAGAGCACAGAGTTCAAGAGTCCTAGGGAGTCTATAAAGCCGTGTCTGTAGAGTCCTTGTTATCGGTGTGAAGCGCGCCACATCTATAATTGGGAGGCTGCAACATTTAGAAATATTTCTCACTTCCTTCACACTCATCTCGTGCGTTAGAGTTGATCTCTAAAAAGTTTCTTCCTAATCCGTGCCTGCACGTGTTTTCAGATAGCCATGCCTCCACGAAGAGTTGGCAGAGGGCGTCTTCCTAGACGTTATGTTGATGAGCAAGAGTTACCTTATGCCCCGGGAGTGCAACCACAAGGGAAAGTTTCTAATGCCGAGTTCAGAGAGGCAATTAGAATTCTGAGTCAAGCAGTAACTAATCAGATTGGTCAGCAAAGAGGAGCTAGACATGAGGGAGCTGACACTTCAAGGATTCATGAGTTCTTGGGGATGAATACTCCGAGTTTCATGGGTTCAAGAACTATTGAGGATCCAGAGCACTTCATTGAGGGGTTGAAGAAGATTTTTGATGTGATGCATGTGGCAGATACTGAGCGGGTTGAACTAGCTGCGTATCAATTAAAGGATGTTGCTAGAACTTGGTTCGACCAGTGGAAAGGGGGCAGAGTTGAGAATGCACCACCTGCGAGTTGGGTCTGTTTTGAGGAAGCTTTCTTGGGGCATTTCTTTCCTCGAGAATTGAGAGAGGCCAAGGTACGTGAGTTCCTTACACTTAAGCAGGAGTCTTTGAGTGTTCACGAGTACAGTCTGAAGTTCACACAACTATCCCGCTATGCTCCGGAGATGGTTACGGACATGAGAAATATAATGAGTTTGTTTGTTGCTGGGCTGTCTCGGTTGTCAAGTAAGGAAGGTAGGGCTGCAATGCTTATCGGGGACATGGACATATCAAGGTTGATGGTCTATGTACAGCAGGTTGAGGAAGAGAAGCTGAGGGACAAAGAAGAGTTCAGAAATAAGAGATCTAAAACCGGTAACAAGTCCGGGCAGCAGAAAGATAATTCAAACCGTTCACCCTTTCAGCAAAGGCAAAAAGGACCTGCTCCATCATCTGCTAGAGCACCTGCACCCAGATACAGAAGTGAATTTAATGGCCAGAATTCGAAGGACTTTAAGGCTAGACCAGCGCAATCTTCGGCTAGTGTGGCACAAGGGGGTAGTAAGCCTCCTGCCTGCGCCAAGTGTGGTAGGAACCACTCAGGTATTTGTCGAGAGGGTTCCATTGGTTGTTTCAAGTGTGGTCAGAATGGACATTTCATGCGAGAGTGTCCAAAGAACAGGCAGGGTAATGGGGGCAATAGAGCACAGTTTTCTTCAGTTGTTCCACCAGACAGGACGGCACCCAGAGGAGCTAGTTCTAGTACCGGTGGAGGAGCAAACCACCTCTATGCAATCACCAGTCGCCATGAGCAAGAGAACTCTCCAAATGTTGTCACTGGTATGATCAAAGTCTTTGCTTTTGATGTATATGCTTTGCTAGATCCAGGAGCAAGTTTATCTTTTGTAACTCCTTATGTTGCAAATCAGTTTGATGTTCTTCCTGAAAGACTTTGTGAACCCTTTTGTGTTTCTACACCTGTTGGGGATTCTATATTAGCAGAAAGAGTTTATCGTGATTGTCCT
>JAJOOF010064071.1:0-17637 GCA_029582545.1 Solanum lignicaule | reverse complement strand
TCTTGTTTCTTCTAATCTTGTCTGTGGCTGAAATAAAGTATTTCTTAATAAAGTCTGTAGATGCAAGTCTTTGTCGTTTTGTCCATTGTTAGTTGAACTGGACGCCTTGTCTTTGCCTGTACTCATTCTGAAAATAAATAATTAGTTTTTATAAGTCTGCTCAGTTGATCTGCTAAGGAATTGTCTTTTCCCTTTATATGTTCTAGAGATATATTATATATCGATGTAGCATCTAAAAAATTTAGCCATCTTCTTTTACTACTATTTTTTCCTTCTATTTTCTGGTGGAATTTTACAATAGCCTCGCAGTCAGTTCTTACCAAAATTTCTTTTTTATTAATAATATATAATTTAAAACTGTTTAGTCCATAAATGACAGCTAAAATTTCTGTATATATATATAATCTCTTAAATTTACTATCTAATATAAATCACAAGTAAAACGTACAACGTAATACTTAAAAGTATACCAATTATAGATGTCCAAACATAAAAGATAAACTAAATCATAATGAAGATAATAACTAAAAATGGATATATAAAAATAATATAATTCGGGTTTTTCCATTTGTCAATTTTATTTTTCTAAATTCAAAACCAGATATATAGGGGTGTACATGAACGGGTTGGTTCGGGTTTTCCAAATATCAAACCAAATCATTTGTATAAAAAATTTAAATTTATAAACCAAACCAAACTAATAAAACTCGGATTTTTTTCGAGCTTTTCAACCTCAGGTTGGTTCGGGTTTTTTCAAATACCAAACCAAACTATTTGTGTCGAATTTTTTAATTTTTAAATCAAACTAAACTAATAAACCTCAGGTTTTTGGATTTTTCGGTAAAGTATTTATACAACATATAATTAAGGGAAAATTGTATGGAATAACAAACTATTAATTTAAATTAAATGCTATAGTCATAGTTTATTTTAATTGTAATTCGTAGCAAACATCTCCCTTTTTTGCCATCTTATTCGGTATACAATTAGCCATTTATATATTTCGATATAAAATGTGTTTGTGTTTGTATAAAGCGAGAGAAAAGTACATATACAAATACAAATCTTATTATACAGATTACAATGTGTAAATGAATTTATACAAAACTGAACAATTTGTATAAAATTGGATGTTTGTAGCGAATTATACAAATCAAAAGCTCCATAGCAAACATAAAATTTGTCATGGAGCGCAATTATGCAAACTATAGTTATAACATACAAAAATGATTTTTATGTTTGCTATATGTGAAAGTTGCTCTAATTAACTTGTGCTCCAAATATTTTTTATAAGTCCAACCAAAATACAACTATATAAGGTGTTTCTTAAGAAAATAACACAAAATATGAGATGAGTGATGACACAAAAATATTCAATAAAAAATAATAATGAAATCATATAAAATAAATATTGCAAATTGATAAGTCATAATTTAGAAAGTACTAAATCATGCTAAAATAAGTCTAATAAGTATTAATTACATGATTAAACATTAAAGAAAATATAAATTAGATAATGTATTTTAAATGTCTAAATCAATGTAAAACTAAAGAACAAATATTCAACATTGTTGTCATTTTTAGTGTTGAATCAGTTTATTTTGTTAGCATTAGTATTGATTTAGTTTCGAATTGAGCTTTATTAGTGTTACTAATATCTATGGACTATAACCTTTAGACCATTCAAAATTCTAAGTCTCAAAAAACTTGAAAAAAATATGTTAAAAGATAAAAATTATGAAAACGTATAAGTAATATTTAGAAATTACATCAAAGTAAATATTTTTATATAAAATAAATTTTAAAAATTATATAGTATATAATATCAGGTTGGTTTGGTCTCGGGTTGACTTTTTTTAGTTAAAACCAAACCAACCCAAGTATAGTCGAATTTTTTTCTCAATACCAAACCAAGTCAAACCAAACCATTCATCGGGTTTTTTTTGTTTGACTCGATTTGCGGTTTGATTCAGTTTTCATTTCGATTTTGTACACCCCTACTAGATAAAGTAAATTATTAATTCAAAATCAAATAAAAAAAATCAATCCAAATTAAAATTCGATTCGATTTACTGCACTTAAAATTAAAATCCAAATTTAAAAACCAATACAGTGTGGACATTTTAATGAATTACATAAATGAGATTACGTACGTATTATTCACTTTGTGTACCTCAAAATACGCTCAAATATAATATTGAAAAAGTTACTCCAATATTAGTAGCAAATAGAATCTTATCTTTTTAAGTGGCGACACATCAAGTCCATGCCATAAATTGTCACCAAATAAGAAACAATGAACAGAGTGAACTTAGACGCAATTCTTACTCTAATTCATATAGTTTCATATAAATCAAGTTATCTTGGTCGGTTACCATTGAATAAAAATAATATTATAATAATGAGATAACAAATCTTAAGATATTAAATTAATAAAAGTACATTCAGATTTGTTAAAATTTTGATTTATAACGCACTTTATTATCTTTAAAAAGAAATGTACGTTGACTAAAATCCATATTACTAGGGAAGTTGCTGCCCAACCTGTCATTTTAATTAATAAAGAATATAACATCAATGATAACATTTCATTTTTCACATTCATGTGTGGATATGTGAGTAAGCAGAGTTATTATTATTCAGGGAACTTAGTAATACCTGCAAATCAGTTTCCAACCTTAGGTGTTTTATATTTCTTTCTTCCACAAGGGTCAGTCCATGTAATAAAGCTAGCAGCTTCGCATCATTCTCCTAGATGGTTTCTTATTACACCTCCAGTGCCACCATTAGTCGTATTTGGTTCAAAGAAGTCATCAATATTAAGCTTGAGGTATCCATTCGGTGATTTATGCCATGCAACCGGTATCATGTGCCTATAGGGTTTACTAAGTGATAGAATTCCAATGCATGGAATGAGATGGAATGGATAAAATTGGAGATACTGGTAGGATTTTGGCTTATGAAAATATTATTGTCCCATTTCCAAAGTCCAAAGAATAATTGGAGCTAGAATGGCAGTAGACACTATATGGTTGTTATGAATGGGGGGATATGTTGTGGAGTGACATAGTTAGTAGATACTATTAAAAGGTTCTTGGTATTTTAAGTCTATGCCAAAATTATGCCATATAAGTTTGGCGATAAGGCATTCTGTGAAGAGGTGTTGGATCGTTTCCTCCTCATGACATGTCCTATAGTTTTTTTGGTTGGTTATATTCCTATTAAAAAGGAGGATGAGGTGGGAAGCTTGTCTAGGATGACCAACCACATTAAAAAACTTAATCTTATTACGCGTTATAAGCTTCCAAATCCAATTATGGGATGTGGAACTAGTACTGATGCTATCATTCATATCAATTATGAACAGATTATAAGCACTGGTAGTGCTGAAATTACCATTGTCGTTTTTATTTTAGTAAAAGTATCTTTCTTAGGGTGCGAAAATTGTAAATAGGTACCCTAGATGTCGTTTTTGATATGTCTAGGTATTTTAAAGGATACTTTCGAAAAATCTCAGCTATTATTTTTCAGAAGGTGTGAAACTAACATCTTAAGATCGGGTTTATTCAGAGGACCTTGGATAGTTTCTCTCAAAATATTTTTTCCTTCAATCCATCTTTCACAACATAGATAAATTATTTTCCCGTTCCTAATATTCCAAGAAATTCCCTTATGAAATAAGATGTATGATCTATGAAAGTTCTTCCATATGTAGGAGTCGTATGGGTAGCCTTTGGAATAGTAGCTAGTATCGTCACTTTTATTTGTGTATTTATTGGTGAGTACTTTTTCCCAAAGGCGATCTTTGTTTTTTAGAAGTCTCTAGTGAAGGCTAGCTAGGAGAGCAAAAAAAATTGACACCTGTTTTTCTGAGCTCCAACCCTCCTAGATTTATACGAGTAGTAACTATGTCCCAATTAGCTAAGTGGAGGCTCCTTTGTCCGATGTTGAACCCCAAAGAAAAATTCTTTGGATCTGATCTATATGATTAATAGTCGATTGAGGGATTAGAGCACATTGTATTGCATAGTTGGGAATAGAGTATAACACAGATTAATTAGGGTAGTTCTCCCAGCTAAGAATATATATCTAGTTTTTCATCCGCTAAGTCTCTTGTCCATGTAAATCTATTACCCATCTTTATAGTTTGACAAATATTCATCAGGGACGAAAGACTATTCCTATCCTCCGAGCTCACATTTGTCGTGAATATAACAATTGATTTGTTAAAATTACTTTTTTGTCCGGACTGCTTAGAAAGAGTATTAAAAACATGAATTATAGCGGAGTCAACTTTCGCGAGGAGGATAATGTCATCCATGAATAAGAGGTGCGAAATCGAAATACCAATTCTACCAATTTTATAGGTTGTCAGAGACTCTCCGGCATAATTAATTAGCCTAGACAAAGATTCCATACAAATTATGACATTGTCCACCGCTCTTCGTCCCGGAATGAAGCTACATTGGTGAGGACTAATAATGTCATCGAGATAAGGTCTAATTCTATCAACTATAATCTTAGTGATAGTTTTATAGATATAGAGTTACATAAGCTAATAGGTCTATAGTGGGTAATTTGTTCAGGGTTATTAATTTTAGGGTTAAGGCATATGAAAGTTTTGTTTAGCTCCATAGGAATAGAGCAATTTTTAAAACTTAACATACAGGTGGTGACTACATAATCCTCCGTTTCCTTTCAAAAAAATTGAAAAAAAATATTGGGTGCAGAGAGATTTAAGGGTTTGGAAATAGAACAAGGTATTTTTTATTTTTCTCGAAAGATCACGACCTATATAATTATTATTTTAAGTGAAAATAGCATTTTGACAATGAGGAGGAGAGTAGTAAGAGCTATGATTGAGCTTTGTCTTATAAATGTTTTGATAATGCTGGAGAATAATTTGATTAATTTTTAAAGGATCAAAGGTCCAATTTCCTACCAAGTCGTTAAGCCCTCTGATCATGTTTCTACATCTTCTATTGATGGTAGAGATGTGGAAGAATTTGGTGTCAGCATCTCCTTCATTAATCCACTGGATTCTTGATTTTAATTTCCAGAAATTTTCTTACCTTTTAAGGATTTCATTATAATCATTGACAAGAGAGTTTTCCAAGTCAAAGTGAAAAGACTTCTTATACTTGAAATTCATATGCTGGAGATCAATTAGACTATTTAGGATGCAATTTTTTTGTTTAAAAATGTTTCCAAGGGTTTCTTTATTCCACATCTTTACATCATTAGTGAATTTTATTAGGTATGTATTATAGTCACAAACCTTTTCCAAGAATTTTTAATAACATTAGAATACTGAGGATGACGGAGCCACATGGATTCAAATCTAAAATTTTGTTAGGCTTAGGGTAGTTTTTTGCACAGTTCAATAAAATGGGGCAGTGATCTAAATAAGTTTGGGGTAGATGTTAAACATTGGAGTCAGGATGCACACTTAGCCAATCTTGATTACTAAGGAATCTATCTAATCTTTCCATGATAAGTATTTTACAGTTCTTATGCTTACTTTTCCACGTAAATTTTTGCCCAGTGAATCCTAGATCAATCACACCCATATTGTCTAGACAATTTAGAAAAGAGGAGCATTTGATGTTATTTATAGGTCTTCCTCCTAATTTTTCAGAGGCATTTATAACCTCGTTGAAGTCTCCACATACTAGCAAAAGATCTTTAATATTATTAGTTATATTTCCTGGAGGTTGTTCCACGGAGAATTTCTATAGCTATTAGAATTTTTAGCATAAATTATAGAGAAGTAGTATTTAGGCATTTTTGAGCTTACCTTAATAGTCGAGTGGATTTCCTGATCAGTTAGGATGAATGGTTCAATTGTAACATCAGTGCTTCTCCAAAATAGTGCAATACCTCCGAAGTATTCAATAGCTGGAACTTGAATAACATCAGAAAAATCCAAAGCTTGCAGTACCTTATTATGATCTTCCATTATTGTTTCTATGAGTGCTAGTACAGTAGGATTATTCCATGCAGTTAGAGCCCTCAAGTTATTCATAAAGTTTGCATTGTGTGCTCCTCCACAGTTCCAAAGAAGTATCTTCATTGATAATTCTTCTAGTGGTGTTGAGCTCCCTCCTGGTGCTAGAGACATCTCCAGGTTCACATTGGTTTGGTTTTTCTCTGAGAATATTCCCTCAATTGGTTGTTTGCCTTTCAATGTTGGTATAGTTAGAACCACATATTTGGGAGGAGTGCTGGTGTTGTAGAAACGAATGTTCATTGTGGTTTTTAAGATTTCTTTTGGGACTTTGATCAAAATATTCCTTTCTGTGTTTTGATGCATATCTATTGTCAGAGAGTTCCTCAGGTATAGAGTTTGTAGGGGGAGATTTAGAATGTTTGGTTCCTCTTCTCTCATTTGATTGGGATCATTGTACTGAGTAGAGGGTGATAGCTCCCTCATGTAGATTTGTGGTACCACCTGATCCCTCATTTGGTCATCTTCCTCGTAGATTGTGGTTACCTCGTTCGGCAGATTAGCTCCTTCCATGTTTAGAATTTGTCGGAGTGAGTAATTTACAGAGCTGTTCAGTTGGTGTATAAGCAACAAATGTTGCATGTTTGGATTGGAAAGTGATGTCGGTTGGTGTAGTATATAGTATCGCTCCGGCGTTGTTAGCTCTTGAGTGAGTTCCAATTGAGTGGCAGCCAGTCTTATTAGATTGTTCGTTAGTCTCTCTCCTATCACAATTGGCATTGGCGTAAGATTGTTTTGGCTCGGGGAGGAGTTAGTTATGTCCTCCATATTCGTATAAGATCTTAGTACTGTATGAGGAAATGTTGTCAATAGGTGAGTGTTTTGGGTCACATAATTTGTACCAAATAGGGTCAGTGGGTTCGTGAGGTATTGGAATGCAGGGTGACGTGGAGTGTAGTTTGGTACCTCCGTCATCAGATTTAGTTGTTGAGAGTCGTAATGGTAGTTAGGTTGGTAAAAGGGTTGTGGTGGGGGGAAGGGACGGCTTTGGGGGTTGTTGGCATTGTTCATTGCCATATGGTGGTGAAAAGAGTGAAAGTTGTTCTGATTTGATAGTCTTGAGGTTTGGCGTTGGTGGTGCGTGTGTTGTTGTCATTCTTGTGGGGGAGTTAAAGATAAAGTTATTTTGGGGGTAATGTTTATGTTTGGAGGAGTTGTAATGGAGTGTAAGAGCAAGTTATAGTATGAGTATTTATAGTGTTGATAATAAAACATCTCTAAGATTGGATATCAATGTTTTTTTTATGGAAAGGTAAGAATGGAGAATTTTTAGGAATTAATTGAATATTGTTCATATTTAACCTACTCAAATAAGGAAGAAATATAACTAGTAAAATCATTTATAGAAAAAATATTATATCTAAAGTATTTCTCATTTACTCATTTATAAAGTTTATATTAGATTAAGTTAAAAAATAGTTGTAGATCTTGAGTTTTTCAACTAATTTGCTAGTATTTATGTAAAATTTTCAATTAATAAATATAAATTTAATAAATAGTCCAATTTTGTTGGGCTAATCCATTGAATTGAGTTAGCTTTGATGAATCCATTTTGTTAAATTGAAGTGCCTTCTTTATCCTAAAAATTCAAATTGATGTCATGTGTCAAATAATGTGACACACCAAATAAAGTAAAAAAAAAACTAATAAAATCATATACCACATATCAAAATAATAACATTATGTCTAGTAAAATTGAGAACCAATAAAAATATGTCACGTGTACAAATGACATATTATGTCAATTTTAATATAATTAGTCAAAAAAGTTTGTCTTTATCCCAATTCTTTCATCCTGTTACTATAAATAGGTGTCTCATATATAACATGTTCACTAGATCTATACTAATTAGCAATATTGGAACATGAAGACCGAAGGCAATGATTATAGTTATTTTCTTCCTTGTTTTTTCTGTATGCTCTAACTTTGGTGACTTTCATTTGAAGATTCAAAAGTGACGAGGCATTTTAATGTTGTAAATGAAGCTAAAATTGCCAAATTTTCTCTTGGGATGATGCAAAATAGAGATTGTTCCCCCGTTTTTGTGATTGGTGGTGCTATATGTTAAAGCCAAAAGTCCCACATTGGTGGTTAATGAGATGGGTGACCCCTTATAAGGCTTGGGCAATCTTCCTCCCTTTGAGCTAGCTTTTGGGGTGTGAGTTAGGCATAAGACCTAATTTAACATGGTATCAGAGTAGGGCCCATCTCACCCGATGTTGGGGCCCAAAAAAATCAAAAAATACCCATGCACTAGATTCTAAGCACTGGGCGTGAGGTGGATCAAAAATTGCCCAAAATTGCCCACGCACCAAATGCTAAGCACTGGGTGTGAGGTGGGGTGTTAAAGCTGAAAGTCTCATATTGGTGGTTAATGAGATGGGTGGACTCCTTAAAAGGCTTGAAAAATCCTCCTTTCTTTGAGCTAACTTTTGGGTGTGAGTTAGGCCTAAGACCTAAATTAGCTTGGTATTAGAGCAGGGTCCGTCTCACCCGATGATAACTCCATGAATGGAAGTTGAATATCAATAGAAACTACAGAGCATTTGCCCTTTAATACTATTCTATCAATGAAAGAGTACAAAATATCTATAACAACTTTGTAACTAACTAATGCCACACCATTAGTCTTGTAACTAACTTTTAAATGATAAACCTAACACACCATACAACTTGTTAATTCTTACTACACTTGCTAACACTCCCCCTCAAGCTTATGGTTGAAATACATTTTTCATTCCAAGTTTGCTTAGTAGTAGATTGTGTTGTCCTTGTCCAAGACTCTTTGAAAGTAGATCAGCAACTTGATGTTTGGTGTTGATGTATTCTGTCTGCAGTACCCCTTGAAATATTCTTTCTCTCACAAAGTGACAATCTATGTCTATGTGTTTTGTTCGCTCATGAAAGATAGGATTGACAACTATTTGGATGGCTGCCTTGCTATCACATACCATTTTGACTGGTAATGTTACATTTGCCCCTTGCTCCTTGTACAAACCTATTAACTAAGTTACTTCAACTGCACATGCAGCCATGCTCCTGAATTTTGCCTCAGCTGAGCTTCTTGACACCGTTCCTTGCTTCTTAGACTTCCAAGATATTAATCCTCCTCCAAACTTCACCATATACCATGTAACTGACTTTCTTGTTTCAAGATATGCCTCCCAATTAGAGTCACAATAAAGTGTTAGTTGTGTAGTTTTTTCTACTGGCATTAGTAGTTCTAGACTAGGAGTTTCCTTGATGTACCTTACTACTCTTAATGCTGCCCTCCATATGTGATTCCTTTGGACAATGCATGAACTGGCTAAGAACTTGTGAAGTAAAAGCAAGATCAGGCCTGGTCATGGTTAAATAAAGAAGCTTTCCTACCAGCTTTTGATACATTGTGGGATTAGCAAATGGCTTATCATGATCAGAACTTGAACCAGTCACATGTTCATCATATTGAACTGATATGAGTTTTTGTTTAGCTCCAATGGTGTATGAACAAGCTTTGCTCCTCCTAGGCCAGTCTCAAATATTAGCTCCAAAGCATACTTCATCTGTGTCATCAGTATACCCTTGTTTGATCTAGAAAACTCAATACCTAAGAAGAATTTTAGTTCCCCTCGGTCCTTCATTTTGAACTTCTTTTGGATCTCCTGTCTTATGTTGCATAGGAGCTGGTGGTTGCTTCCAGTAATCAGAAGATCATCTACATACACTAGCATTACCACAATGTCACTCCCAGTTTGTTGTGTGAATAGAGAGTAGTCATAGTGGCTTTGTTTGAACCCCATTTGGACTAGTGCCTCAGTTAACTTCATATTCCACTGTCTAGGTGCTTGTTTCAAACCATACAAGGACTTGTGGAGTTTGCAGACTTTGTGACTCTCCCCCTGTCTGGCAAAACCACTCAGAATCTCCATTTATACCTCCTCTTGTAAGTCACCATTTAAAAAGGCATTGTGGACATCCATTTGATATATATACCACCCTTTTGATGCAGCCAAAGCCACCACAGACCTAACGATCACCATTTTGCTACAAGACTAAATGTCTCACAATAATCAATCCCCTCTTGTTGACTAAAACATCTAGCCACAAGCTTGGCTTTGTATCTTTCAACCTCTCCTGAAGCTAAGAACTTAATCTTACATATCCATTTGCATCCAATAGGTCTCTTTCCAAGTGGTAAATCAACTATGCTCCATGTTTTATTACTCTCCAGGGTATCAATCTCTAATTGCATAGCCTTTTTCCAATCAGGATCATTAGCAGCTTCTTTAAATGAACCAGGTTCAGAGACAGCTGAATATGCATTCAAGACTTCTCTATATTTAGGTGACAAGTGTTTGTAGGACAATTGATTTGCTAATGAATAGGTACAGACAAATGTTTTAGGCTTAGTGACAAAATCCTGCAACCATAGAGGAGGTTTGTTAGATCTAGTTGATCTTCTAGTTAGTACCTCAGTAGAAAAAATTATCTCAAGAGTAGAACCAGGTGTTACAAAACTCACAATTTCATCTACACTATGTAGAACCTCAGGTGAATTAGAGGTCATTTCATATGAATCAGTTTGAGGTGACATAACAGGTTCAGAGGAACTTGGAGTATACTCAACTACTTGAAACATGACATTTGGTGAGGCTTGGAGATGCTTGAAGGGAAATAATACTTCTTGAAACACTACATGTCTATTAACAAAAAAAGACTTAGCATGAATATCATATAGAATATAGCCCTTTTGTGTTGAGGAGCATCCAATAAATACTGCAGGAACAACCCTTGAAGAGAACTTATCAAGTTTCTTAGGACTAGCAGCATAACACAAGCAACCAAAGACCTTCAGGTGGGACAAATTTGGAGGGTGCATATACAGTTTCTTAAAGGGTGATTTGTAGCCTAGTAACCTTGAAGGAAGTCTGTTTAAAATGTACACAACTGCGAGTACACACTCCCCCCAGAATCTTAAAGGTATATATGCTTGAAACCTTAGAGCTCTAGCCATATCAAGAATGTTTTTGTGCTTTCTTTCAGCAACCCCATTTTGTTGTGGGGTATACACATAAGTAGTCCGATGTACACTGCTCATTTCACTCAATAGAACCTGAAACTCAGTACTTAGGAACTCACAACCATTATTAGACCTGAAAGTTTTAACACTTGTGGAAAATATATTCTAAACTTTTGTAAGAAAGTGTTTGATTACAACTATTGAGTCGGCTTTAGAAGTGATAAAAAAAAAAACCAAGTGTATCTGTTGAAATCATCTACAATTGTAATAAAGTTCCTCTTTCCATTATGAGTAGGAACCTTATAAGGACCCCACATATCATAATGTATCAACTCAAATACAACAGTAGATTTATGAACACTTAAAGGAAATGGAAGCTTTGTTTGTTTAGCTACAGGGCACACAGTGCAATGAGAATGGTCTTTGAAGTTTAGTAATCTAAGAGACTCATGTCTTTTTATTACATCAATTTAAGCATGTCCTAGCCTATTATGTCATACATCTCTAGAAACAGACATAGTAGACACATGAACTGCACTAGTAGTATTGACTAACTTTTTTTATGTGTGACTTCGTTCTTCATGAAGTATGTAAAGTCCGTGCTCTTCTTTACCAATCCCCTTCACCTAACCAGTGGAGAGGTCCTGGAAAACACAGAAGTCAGGAAAGAAGCCTACCATACACTGTAATTCTTTTGTGAGCTTTGAAACTGATAGTAAGTTGCACTTGAACTCAGGAATAAAGAGAACATTAGAAATAGACTGATCTGTGAACACACAAGAGTTGCCAATATGTGACATTGGTACATTTTTTCCATTTGGTAGATGTACTTTATTATCTCTATGAGTAGGTGTCTTCTTAGCTTTGTCAACAATATCCAGGTTATATGTAATATGATGAGAAACTCCAGTATCAATTATCAATTTACTGCTACATTTACTACTACAAAATATGGTTGTAAGAGAGCTACCTGCATTTGCAACAGTGGCAATGTTTGTAGAGGACTCTCCTACCCTGTCACCTTCAGATTTTGTGAGCAGTTGAAATATATGTTGGTATTGATCTGAGGTGAAGAATGTACCATTGTTTGACCCTGCACCAGGTCCAGATTGACTTAAAAGTGTATTGTTGTTGACCCTGACCTCATGTTCACACTCCTCTGAAGTAGTAGTTTGATTAGCATACATATTTGGCTTCCTCTTAGATTTGAAATTTGCAGGATATCCAATAATTTTATAGCATTGCTCCTTAGATGACCTTTGCACCCACAATGTTCACATATAAGAAATGACATCCTAGATTTGTAGCCTCCTCTAGAAGTACTAACACCACTACTATATCCACTACCAGATCCTCCTGAATATGAACCACCTGCTCTACTTGGAAATGAGTTTTTAGATGTACCTGCTCCACCGTTGTAGGTGTTGCTTCTATGAGTATACATTGTTGTCCCTTCTATCACCCCTGAGCTATTGGAAGCAGAACTAGCAAGATTTCTCTTACTCTTTTGGTCAATAAGAAGAGCATAAGCCTTGTTAAAGTGTTGGAATTGGACTCATCATGAGAATTTGACTCCTAGGAGTTGAGTAGGACTCATTTAGTCCCATAAGGAACTGCAAGAGTCTTTGATAGTCTGAGTGTTCACCAAATTTCTTTGACTCTGGACAGGGACAACTAGGACAAGGCATAAGCGCATCATATTCGTCCCAAAGATCTCTTAGCCTAGAATGATACTCCATCCGTCCCATTTTATATGAGGTACTTTGACTCGACACGGAGTTTAAGAAAAAAAGAAAGACTTTTAAAACTTGTGGTCCAAAATGAATGATAGAAATTTGTGTGGCTGTAAATCATTTAATTAAGGGTAAAATAGATATTTTATAGTTATATTGTTACTTTATATAGAAATGTGTCATTCTTTTTGGGACTGACTAAAAAGGAAAGTGAGTCATATAAATTGGGACAGAGGGAGTAGTCAGCAACATACATAGTCCCCTGAATCAATGTATGAATCTCTCTATGCAATTGAAAAATCCTAGATCCATTTACTGTATCAAACCTTTCTCTCAGATCTAGCCAAACTTTGCTTGCATCAGAAGCATACACTACAGATCTTAGAAGTCCTGGTCGTACAACATTCATAATCCAGCTTAAGACTACAATATTACATTTTTCCCGCTGATCAAACAACATTGGTTCAAACATGGATTTAGGGAATCGTCCATCTACAAAGCCTAACTTGTTTTTCCCCACCAGGCCAATCCTAAAAGATATACTCCACAAAGCATAGTTTTGTGAACCAGTTAACTGAAGAGAAATCAGAGAACTACCTGGAGTATCAGTGTGTTGAAGAAATAATGAATGATTGTGATAAATTACTGGAAATACAGCTTGACTCAAATTTCCATTTACAGTGCTTATTTTCTCGCTTCCATTTGCCATTACTATTTAGCTTTACTTTTGATGCTTCCTTTCAATTCACCTTTGAACAATGGTGAATCTGAGCACCTTTTAGTTAGCTGCTTATCCTTTAGCCCTTCACAATCGAAGGCTCTGATACCATGATAACTCTATGAATGGAGGTTGAATATCAATACAAACTACAGAGCATTTGGAAGAGAAAGAAAGAGGAGAGAATTGTATTAATGTCTTAATACAATGAATATGTACATGTATGCCCTTTTATACTATTCTATAAATGAAAAAGTACAAAATATCTATAACTTTGTAACTAACTAATGTCACATCATCAGTCTTGTAACTAACTTTTAAATGATAAACCTAACACACCATACAACTTTTTAATTCTTACTACACCTGCTAACACTATCCTTTATGTCAATGTGCTCATAAATAAATTTATTAGGTATGTTTGATTGGAAAACTAGTTAGATGCTTATGTGTTTATGGTGAAAACCTAATTGAGATATATATAATCTTTTGTGTTGAAGATATTTTATGGCTAAACACATTTTGCATCTCCAATTCTTATTTTATTTTTTATATACTTTTGACGGCGATCTACTGGTAAAATATAATATATATTTTTCGATCCGTAGAACTTAGATTCTTGGTTATTTACCATTGGGGGAGGGTTTTTGGACTGAATTGGATGGTGGGGAAAAGCCCTAGTTGCACCTTAGGATCATGGGTTTGGTCTTGGGTTATTGAGTTTGTTATAATCCGGATAATTAGACCTTTGATTGTTGATCCTTGCATATATTAATTGTTTGTAGACCTAGAACAAGCGGAAAGAATTTGGAAAGGGAAGATTCAAGTGCCTTAGAGGATTCAAGCTTGGATTCGAGGTAGGTGATGGTTGTGATTTCATGTTTGTGTATTGTATATTAGTAATTGCTTCATTATAATGCATGTATGTATGTGAATGTTGCATAATTGATCACAGTAATCGTAAATAAGTATGAATGAATGATTGTATGCCATGAATAAACACTTGATTGTATGATTATGAGAATGCACCTTGTGATTGTGATTGTGGCATATTGAATGGAACGGGTGTCACGTTCTGACACACTAACTGGGATCGGATGTCACGTACCTACATATATATTGGAACGGGTGTCACGATCCGACACACTAACTTGGAACGGGTGTCACGATCCGGCACACTAACAGTTTGGGTATGGGTTCCATGAGAGGACCATTGACTTGTCATATAGATGTATTATTGAGAATGTGGAATTGTACATTGATCCTGAAATGATGACTGATATTGTATATGTTCGGTATATACATGTTTTATTATGATGTGATTACTTGCATATGTTTCACTTATTGGAATAGCCATGTGATCCTACCAGTACACTGTGCTTGTGTACTGATACTGCACTTGCTCTTTCTTTGTTAAGTACAAGGTATCTTCAAGCGGCTACTAATAGACCTCGTTTAGAATATCAGTGATCGAGATCGAATTCAAGGGTGAGCCATGTCTTCCAGGCTGCCATGAGTTCTCGTTATGTTTAGTCCATTCTATTCGGACTTAGACTAGTACTTTAGATATTCTTATGTTTAGTTTGGGGTTGCACCCATTTTCTTAGACTTGTCGTTAGTAGATGTTTTGGTACATTGACTTTCAGGTTCTAGGCATTATTTCTGCAATTGTTTTGATTAGACTTTCGGAGTTTATGGGAACTCTCTATTTTTCCTTTAAACATTTAAACCTGCTTCCGTATCTTTAAATGCTTTGGTTTTCGTTAATTTGATTAGTTGGGTTGTAGTAACGATTCTCCCACCGAAGGATTAGTGTGGGCGCCAATCACGACGGTATAAGTCGTGACATTGCAACAACATCATACTGACTAATTCCATCCCAAATGGAAATACAAAGACTTATTAGTTCTTACAATCAAAAATTTAAAACAAAACAAACTACATAGTATCTTTAAAAATAAAAATACAAAACTTGTTACAATCAGAAATACAAAGCAAAACAAAACAAAACAAAATCACAAGTATCTTTGAAAATAAAAATACACACACAGGAGGAAAACAAACAAAGAAACACATCCTCCATAACAATAATTAAAAATATAAGGACGTCGAGTCAAATTAAAGCATGAATTTCATATTATGTATCTATAGCCTGCTGTAAATATGAATCCATGCATCTGATATGAGTCATTACTCCCTCACAACCCAGACCTCCTTCCTTTCTTTATAGCCCATCGCAAGAAAGTTAAAGGCCCTGATCATACATAAAGTAGGAGTATATACAAAATAACGTGAATAAATCAAGTGATCAACCTTAATCACATAAAAATGATAGTACCTTTATATATATATATATATATATATATATATTATTACTACATACAGAAATAATCTAACTTAACCTTTTTTATTATTATTATTATTTTAACTTTAAAAAACAAAAATCAAAGTGGAGGGAATGGGTGGGTTTCGAAATATTAAGGGTAAATTTTGTACTAAAGTATAATAAGAGGGATGTATTTGGATCAAAAGTATAACTCAAAGGTGTATACATAAACTATTTCTGATAGTATAGGGCATGGAGACTCAAATACATTAGTGGCCTAAAGTCATTCTAGATTTGTCAAACTAAAATATATGAGTAATACATTTAGACCAAAAAAAATAAGGAGAGATGTGTATATAAACTATTTCTGATAGTATCTGACAGAAGTAGCTCAAATACATCAGTGACCTAAAATCACGAATGGAGGCCTTAAATTTGGGGTGTAAGACAAAGTGCCTTTTCTTTCAGCTGTAGAGCCGCTGCCCCTTTGGTATTTGACCCTTTACCATTTCAAAACTGAAGTATTATTATGATATATAACAAGAGTTTATACATTGTTTTTCATAAGAAAGTACCTCAAACGAGAGAGTTCCAGTGCTCGTTGTGGATGAATCACACGGATGATCGATCCCTCTCTATCAGTAAAACCATCAATGATGATCTTCGGGAAATGTACGAAGGTCTGCGGTGTCAAGCGCTGAATAAATTTCCCGTTTATATGAACCTCTACGGTAGAGGGCCTCCCGAAGGACTTATTGCGGGCAAAGAAGGTATGCGCCGCGATAACCTTTGTGCTGAACGGGGCAATTTTGATCACAAGGCCGTATCGTCCTGGCAATGCATGAAGGAGACTCTCCGTCAGATAGACATCGCTCTTGCCCCGGTTTTCTACCTGGACGACCACCTCTAGATAATTCATCTTAATTACTAGAATTTTGTGTCTAGAAAAGTACAACTTGATGTACTAAGCTTTTACTAGTGACGTGAGATTCAGAGAAAAGTGGATTTATTGCACGTAGCCTTATAGAAGTACACTTTTTAAGAAATCTAGTAATTGAAGATCAAGATGTGGGTTGGAGAGCCTATAGTATTAACAACTCCATGGTGGTGCCGGTAGGATCATGATCCGGTGTTGAAGTCGTTGGAGTCGTGATCTGTCTGAAGTTGTAGGGAAATAAATGTTTTTTTGTTTGTTCATGAGAGGTTGATCGAATGAGTTTTGGTATAAGATGAACTAACAATACATATAATTAATAAAAATTATTTTTGCCAGACTACAACTTACTTGAAATAGTTTGAATTTAATGAATTGAGTCGAAATAGGCTTGAAAAGATTGGAGAGGAATGGAATCACGATGTGCCCTTGTATAAGAAATGAAATAATGAAGAATATATATGTCATTCATTGGGATATTCCTCACATGACATTTTACAATTAAATTATCCAAATATTAATCAAGATAACTCTGCGTAATTCAGATCCAACTCTGGCCAACTGTATTTTATTATTTTATTTTGATATTATACGTCATATGTCATTATTGGAGTATAAAATAACATCAGTTTACGGTTGTACCTGAAGTTAGCAAATAAAATCATATTTGCCTAAGAGGAGACACGTCAAGTCTATCTAACATATTCTTGCCAACAAAAATAAAACTTTTGAAATTTGAATTACTTGTAATGATTTTTTCTTCTTCTTCTTATCGTTATTTCTTGAATCACATTTTTAAAACAATCTTTTTGTTTTGCCTTCACACACACAAACACACACACACATGTATATATATATATATATATATATATATTATGTAGTAGTTCAAACGCATGCTAATACATGTCAACATTTT
>JAJOOF010064070.1:0-60788 GCA_029582545.1 Solanum lignicaule | reverse complement strand
AAAGAAAGTTTTAAATTCATTATGTTTTTAGTGTCTATGCGATGAATGAATGCTAAGAGGCTTGTATTAGACCTCTTCGAGGTCGAGTACGCCGGTTACGACTAGGGGGTGCTCCCGGGTCGTGACAGGAGTGATCGTGAAAATCACTTAGGCCTATAGAGGCAAGGCTTGGGAAGCCTTGACACTACCTCAAGACCACGACCTCAACCATGACTCGTGGTCTTGACCACGGATCGTGGGAGGTCTAGTGGACTTGCCTTAGGCCCTTGAAGGCTTGGCAAGTTAGAGAGGCACACTGCCTAAGGGACCACGGGCACCACCACGAGCTGTGGTGACCCTTACGACCCGTCAAAGTGGGCGTGGTCCCTTACGGTGATGCCTTAGTTGTGTCGCTTCTGGGGTGTAGGCTCGGGTCGTGACAGGTTCTGTGATGCAGTGTTGAATCACCGAAAGTTACAGACCTTGAGAATGCTGAATGATAAGGTAGAAGAGCGATGGAAATGACCAAAGGGCGGATCGCCAAGTGGTTCGGTGATCCTGACTTACTTCACCGAGTGACTATTCGCAACCCATTTTTAGCAACTATAAATACGTTTTTGAACATATCAATTAGTATCAATTACTCTTTAGAACATATTTTTATTATGTTTTGAAATGTGAAATAAGTTTTCTCTAGTTTTTCTTTAGCTTTGAAGAATTCAAGCTTTTCACTTTTGAGAAATTGGAAGTGGTCTTTGAGATTGTTCGAATTGGAACATTGTAAAGACGAAATCAATCTTGTCCAGTTTTTTGAAACTCAATTTGGTAATGATTTTTATTTTTTTATATTGTCTAGCTAAAACCACAATTCTTGGGGTGTGATTATGTGATTATGGGCTAATTTAGTTTATGGATATTGCTAATTCTTAGTTTAAATGTTATTTAGAAGTGAATTCAATCATTAATTGTGGTTTAATTTAAGAATTGTAGGTGCAATTGCAGTTCTACCTTTGTGTTTTTGGCATGCTTGAGAGAGAGGTTTTAAAACAAAGATTATTGATTGATGGTCTGTGGGTATTGGGTTGTCATGGGTTCAGCTTGAGAGAGTGAACCTGAAACCCAATTCCACACATTCAGCTCGAGAGAGTAAGTGGACTAAGGTGTGGGTTGTTCTTATTTTGTATGCTTGTTGATGTTAGAGAGAAATCGACTTGATTCAGGGTAAATTGTTCAAGAGAAAGTTTACGTCCTCTATAGTCTTGCTTACTCACTAATATCTAGCTATTTTCTAATAGTTGCAATTAACCATTTATCTATATTAGCCTATAATCAAATCACATCCTAAGAACCCGTCTCATTATTGTTATTTCGTGTTGTTCACCACTATTTGTAGTTGATAGTTCAAACCAAAACCCCCATTTGACATTCGTTTCACCCCCTGATTTGAATTATGTCTTTATTCGATAATGTCTATTCCTATGATTGATTTGATCATGTTCACACTTTCCTATTGAGTCTTAAACACATACCGCTCCGTGTGGGATTCGACCCCAACTCATTTAGTTGGGTTTTATACTAACTAGCGATCGTTGACACTTACAATTGGATGAAGTGTCCTTGAAACGTTAATCAAAATGGCGCCGCTACCGGGGAGTGGTGTTGTTTAAGATTCTTTTGGTGAAGTTGAATTTTGTTCTTTTTGGTCATAGTTGAATCTACTAATTTTTAGTTTTTGTTTGTGTGTTGCTGTTTAAAACAGAGGAAATGAGTGTCAACGGAAGCAATGGTAGCCAAATAGGCCACCAAGATGACATTGGCAACTTCAACGATGTAAATGAGCCAAATGTTAATGACCCTCATCTAGTGGGTGGAATTGGTGCTATTCGCTTGCCTCCGACTGAAGGGAACTTTGTGTTCCACATTACAAGCACCATGTTGCAGCTCTTGTAATTGAAATGATTGTTTAGTGGATTAGCTCATGAGAATCCCCATGAGCATATAAGAAACTTTGTTGATGTTTGTGGGTCGTTCTCCTTCAAGAATATATCCCAAGAGTCGATCCGGTTGAGGTTGTTCCCATTTTCCTTAACGGGAGAAGCATGTATGTGGTTGGCTTTTCCAAGAGACTCCATCACTTCGTGGGATGAACTTGTCACCACATTCCAAGTGTGATTTTTGCCTCCTTCGAAGATGATGACACTTAGGGACAGCATCCAAAGCTTCAAGCATTTGGAGGGTGAGCCAATTCATGAGACTTGGCTAAGATTTAAGAAGTGTGTGCTGCAATACCCAACCCATAGGTTGCCCGACAACGTTTTGTTGCAATACTTTTACCGAAACCTTGATTCGCTAAACAAGAGAGTGGCTGATCAACTTTCTCCGGGAGGTTTAATGCAACAACCTTAGCTTATAGCAGCCCGACTCTTGGATGGTATGACCAAAATTAACCGGGCGTGGTACACCCATGAAGATCAGGTCTCCCCTCTCACTTTTAAGACGAAGGAGCAGCTTGAGAAAAACCAAGAGAGGGACCAAAACATGGCAAAGATGATGACCCAACTTGATATTTTAGCCAAGAATGTCATGGGAGCTGGTACTAGAAGTGTAAATGTTGGGTGTCTAAACCCTGATGAGGACAAGTTCAAAGCATTGTACAACGAAGAAGTGAAGTTCCTAGCCAACTAAGGAGGAGGTTATCATGCAAACTACCCAAGGCAGGGTGGTAACCAAGGTTGGAACAGGGATGAAGGCTGGAGAGACCGTGATAGAGAGTGGAGGTATCGTAACCCGAACTGGAAGGAAAGAGACGGGGAGAAGGATAGGTATGTTCCTCCCCACGAGCGTCAAAAGCCTAAAGATTCTGAGAGTGGCCGGTCTGAGGATATTCTCTCTCGTATTCTCAACAATTTTGAGGGGTCCTATCACTCCCCGATGCTACCCCCTGGACGCGGACGCGCGACCTAGGATCACGAGTGACCCCAAGCTAACCCTGCTAGCATAATCATAAGCATACTAAAGATAAACTGAGCAATAAAACTGTGCGGAAGCTAAATCATGTAAATAATCTGAAATGATGGGGAATACCCATATACTAAATCTAAATATATAAAACAGTGAGTTTGAGTACAAATGAAAGTTAAACTCTAACACTATAGTTGAATCTAACAATGTTTGGAATAAGCCTCTACTGACTAGAAATGCTGGGACATGCCCCAGCTAGATATAGCAAAACTGAAACTAAAGCTAAAAGCAAGAAATATAAACATGTCACTAGTCCTCGAAGAATGAGGACTCACCACTGATGTTGTTGAACTGAAGATTGGGGATCGATCTATGCATGATCTGACTGCTGAGGACCTGAACCTACATCACGAGAAGATGTAGCGTAGAGTATGCATTAGTACTTGAAGGGTACTGAGCATGCAGGATAGAGTAAGCTGAATAATAACATAACTAAACAAGAAATAAAGCAATACTATAATCTGAACATGATAAGGATACTAAAAATATTGAACATGACTAAACTGAATGGAATGACCAAGTTTATAACATACTGAGACTGAACACTGAACTATACTGATAACATGGTCAATGCAATAGGATTTGACTGAGCAATAAGGGAGCTACTAATAACCGACCTAAACCACATGAGCTAAATATGGAGTCTGATGTATACGCCCTATCGAGAGGACCCAATATACCCTACCAAAGGTGTAGAGGCATGCTGGCGTGATCACTAAAATAATGCCCACAAAGGACTTACAACTTATAGGGCACATAGTGCTGGGACTTGTGGGTGTCTGACCCTAGTCCACTCAGTATTAAGCTTCCCAATTGATTAAATAATTTAACATTTTTATGATTGAAGTTCTGTAATACTGGATAGCTCAAATACTGACATGCAAACTCTGAGAATGTAACAATTATGACTAATAATGTGACATTTGTAAACTGAAGCATGTGTATATCTGGAATAACTGAATAATCTGACCTAGGATACATAATTCATGAACTAACGAATATATACAACTAGGGTTATGAATATCATACGAGAAACTTATCAATAACATGATAATCTGATTTCGATCATTAAAGTAACTAATTCATGGTACTCTACTGAAGTTCTAGAAACCCTAAATCTAGATAGTATTAAGGGAATCAAGATTCTGTCTGAAATCTAGGGACCCAATGGGTGAAAGGAACCCACTAGTGAAATCCCATATACCTGGTGACGAATTCCATTGAGAAATCTTTTGATTTCGGGGCTGGAATTGATAGAACCTTATTGTGTTCTTGAACTAGGGTTCTTGACCGCTTTCTCCTCTTGCGCTGCAATTTTTCTATGTTTTCAAGAATGATCTGACTTGGGTAAGTTCTAGTTAAGTTTCTAGGCTAAAACTGATCAAAACCATGTAGTTTAAGGTTTAAATGACATAGTTTAGGGGTCCAACGCATAAGGAAAAGACCCCTGGCTTAAAAGTTTTCGGGGTCACTGATGAATCATCGATTGACTGACGGTCCCTGCTAGTCAACCGTCAGTCAGGACTGGACCTGGTTTTCTGGGAATCTGACCTACGATCTGTGGGTCTGGTTGTGGGTCGACACTTAGCCGATTGTTTAGAGGCTTCTGGGAGGAGGGTCACAGGTGTGAGCCACGGACCTGCAGGACAGACCGTGGGTCCCTCTACGGTCCGTGGATGGTACTCGTGGATGCCACCTGCAACACCTGAAAAGTGCAATCTGGTGTGTTCTAGTATACAGGGTGTTACAGGTCCGATAAAATTTTGAAAGAGATGAAGGAAGATGTATCGACCCTTAACTAGATGGTGACCTCTCATTTCGTCTCTATCAAATAGTTGGAGACCCAAATAGGTCAAATTTCTTCTCACTTAAAACCAAGACAACAAGGGGGGGTTGCCTAGTGATACTATGGCAAACCCTAAGAATGATTTTTGACCGAGGACTTGCGTCATACCACAATATTTACTAAGGCACTGCTTGGGAGGCAACCCAAATTTTTATTTGCTTTTTGTTTGTTTTTGGAATAATCATGTGTTGATTATGCAGGTGAAAGTGTGGAATGTGTTTGAAAAGTGCAGGTTGGCGAGCAAAATGTCCAATCGGTGACTCGCCGAAGAGGTCGGCGAGACCGACTTGAGCCGCCGTTGGACTCAACATATTACGAAATTGGAGTCTGTAAAACTCGGCGAGCCAAAGGACAAGTCGGCGAATCGCCAAACAGGTAAGCGAGCCCCACTTTTTCCACCGTTTGGATCCCATGTTAACTAGAGGTCCTGTAAACTCAGCGAGGTAAGTACCCACTCGGCGTGTCGCCGAGTGGTTCGGCAAGGTCGACTAATATCGCCAAAGGTTTAAACTTTCAAACTCTTTCACATTCCCTCACTTTTAACTTCACATACCCGCGCACTATATTTCCCATATTTTTGCATTTTTACCACTTTCTAGTCGTTGATTCGGTGTTTTGAGTTGGATACTTTGCCACCTAGCTTTACAGAATCTAATATTCGGCACTAAATGTTGGTTTTCCGAACACCAAAACCTGTAATTAGCTGTTTAACTCATTTGCAATATTATAGATTATGTTGATGTGTACTCGGCCTCTCTGAAAATCGTACTTTTGTGCTTGTGTTCCTATTTTAGTTTTGATTTCGTGCCTAAATTGCCTAAGTTGTTGATTTTCCAAAATTCGTGCTTTAAAATTGTTCATAAATTGTTGGGTTGTGCTTAATTGTTGTTGGGTCTAGTCGGGTGAAGTCTGAGTAATGCAAATTTGTGCTAAATGACGTGCTTTGTCGAATGATGGAGCGTTTGACGTCATTCTTAAGGGCTAAAGTCATCAAATGGACAATTTTGGCCAAACCGAGGGAAGTCTGAGTACCCCGATGGCATGGGTCTAGTGGGTCTAAGTTTAATTGAAATAGTCTATAGTTTGATTTTGTTTTCGGGGGCTGTGCGGTTAATTTTGAAAGTTTGGGTTGAAAATGGCACGTTGTTAAATTGTTTATTTTGGTTCCATAACTTTCGGCAAAAAGTTTGAGTTCACCGAGTGCACTTGGCGACTTGCCTAATGTCTTCTTTGATGTGCTCACAGAATGATGTCGGTGATTTGTTGAATAGGCCTTCCCATCGCCGACAGGCAATTTTTTGGAAAAGTTTTGAGCCAATCCTTTCGGCGAGCCCGATCTAGCTCGCCAAAGTGATTCGGCGACTCACCGATTGGTTCGGCGAGTCTATCTGCAATATATTTTCTACAACTTTTCTTGAACCGTTTCTACCATCTACGATGTTGTTGCAGATATGACTATACCAAAAGTGAAAGGTAGAGACATGCCTCCCCGCAAGAGGGCAAAAGGAATCAGCATAAATGAGGATGTAGTTGCATCCCAGGCAAGGGTGACAAAACTTCCCACCACCGGTGGGAAGGTAAAAGGAAAAGGCTAGGCACATGCTCCTGCATCACCGGAGGTCAGCTCCGACAGTGACGGGATATACGCCACTCACCTCACCACTTATGAGAGTGAGGGTGAGCACCATGATCCTCGGGCTACCACTTCTGAGCTTGAGGATGATGAGTTACTGATGGCCCGGAGTGCTGAACTGCGCTCCAAGCAGATGCATGATCCGTCTAGGATCCGGGTGTCCCAAGCTGCTACTCTTCCTCATATCCCAGACCAAGTTGTGGTACCTGCACCACCTGTACAGGGTCCTTATCCCTGATCTATGAACAGACTAAAGACTGAGGGATTGAGGACCATCATCGAGGAGTAAAAGTTGTTTACTAACGGTGTGATGGAAAAGTACACAAAGATCTGGAGCTACTTGAAGTCCCACAAGTTCCAGATATTTATTAGACCCCATGGCCCTTATATTCCAAACTGGGTCTGGGAATTTTACACCGACTATAGAGGCCTAGTTCCACAAGGAAAGAAGCAGGCCACTAAATTCAAGCCGGTTAATTACGAGGTTGTCAGGGTCAAGAAAGTGAAGTGTGATAGTGATGCTATCAATGCAGTTCTGGATTGTTCAAATGAAATTGAGGATGACTGCCAATACATGATCAAGACAAAAATGTTGGAGAATATGAAAATGTGGTTGGCCCCTCTGACGGTATTCCTAGGTGGATCGAGGTTGGAGCACCCATAGAAACGAAGGACCTCAATGTAGCAGCGAAGTACTGGTTTGGCTTCATCAGCAGTTATATCATGCCATCCCAGAATGAGTCTATCCTCCGCCACGCGAAAGCCGCCTGCCTTTGTTGCATCATTGATGGGACTAAGCTCAACTTGGGTATGATCATTGCACAGGAGATGGTAATAAGGGTCAAGCAGTGCCAAAGCTCCCTTTCTTTTCTAGTGTTAATCACTGAGTTATACAGACGGACTCAGGTGTCTCGATATGAAAAGAAGGATGTAGAAGTGATTCCTACATCTTCTATCGACTTCTAGCGCATTGAGGCGGAGTACATGAAGGATGAGGCGGAGAAAATGAAGGCAGCCCCGGTGGACACCTCCCCAGTTGTTGATACGGATACACTACCTGCAGAGGCAATATTGCCTACTCCGGACCCTAGGCCTTCAGGTATTACTAGTGTTGTTCCTTCTGTGACTCCTAGTTCTTCTACAGCTCTCATGCCTCCTAGATCTGGTTCTACTGCTGCTGCTTCCCGACCTCCACTCACCTAGGATGTGATACTACAGATAGGGTAGCTAGCCCACTTTGCTAATAGGAGTGCCTCCATGCTTGAGACCACCATATCTGGGATTATTGAGAGGACCCTGACTATTGTTGTGACACCCCTTAGTGCATCTATTGATGCCCTTACGGCACGGATAGCAGTGTGTGAGCATGGCCAAGGTGCCACTGATTAGGTGACGACTCTAAAGGCCGCAATTGCTGATTTGTGGAAGGATGTGGACCAGTTGAAGTCCATAGATATGTCCATGATTTTTGAGACTGTGGAGATTCCCGACATGCCAGCTGATACAGATGTGCCTCCAGCTACCATCGGAGATGAGGTTCGAGTTAAGGATGTAGCTGCTGAGGAGTCCAAAGCTCAGACTGATGAGGAGCATCTTGGTGTTGATGAGGAGGCTTCTTACGAGGGCCTTACAAAGATTGAGGAGGCCATGGTAGATTCAGCCATGCAAATTTCATTGGCAGACACTACCATGGCTGGATCTAGTGTTACTGCTACCCCGAGCAAAACTGCCCAGGATCAAAGAGTTGCACCGGGCAGTGATGCCCCGATCGATGGAGCGACTGTGTAGCCAAGACTTCTTCTTTACCTCCCTCTTTGTAATTTTTATTGACTTTTTACAATTTTGTTGCATTTGAGGACAACTGTCTTTTTATTTGTGGTGGGGTGAGTTATTTCCATACCTACCTCTTGTGACTATCTTTTGTATATATATTGGGTTTATGTGTTTAAATTGTGTTTTGGATATTGATTTGTGGATGTTTGAGCTTATGGCTCCTTGTTTTAAATGCAAATGGTTTTTGACCCTTCTAAAAAAATTTGCCACCTCTTGTTGTGTTTGATTGTGACTGTTCTTGTGCAAATTTGAGTATCTGTTATGATCAATACCTATGACTTGAATATTGCTCTTAATCGAATAAAAATGAATGTGCGGCTACGATGAGGACAAATAAAGTTGCATAGACAATGTGTGAACTTTGTGCATCTCGTTGTAACTAGTCGATTTTTGAATGAGTCTCTTGTGATGAACATTGCACACTAGCGAAAGTGTGGAGTCTTGTTTGATATTGGTGTCAATGCCTTGTGCGATGAGCTTACCGTGAACCTTGTATGATGGCACCTAGATTTTTTCCCGTTGGTCCGGTTGACTAAGTGATGCAAGCTCTTGAAACGATCTTAGGCAAAAAATTTGAAGAGTGAAACAATTTGACAATTTACCTCTTTTGTGGCCAACCTTATGAGATGTGTGAACTTTGCTTGAACACCTTTTAAGCCTTAGCCTTTTCTTGGAAGAAACTTGATGCAATTATAACCCATCTTTGTCCATTCACCCATAATCCTCATGAAGTGTGGTTTGTATGAATAGCTAACTTAGGCCAAAAGCCTAAGTTGGAGGTGTGGTGAAAACAGAAGGTAAATCAAGAAGTGTGAAGAAATCCCCCTTGATACATGGTTTTGAAAAATATGGAACCCCTCCATACAAAAACAGAGAAAGAAAAGAAGAAAGAAAAAGAAAACGAATGAAAAAGTTGTGAAATAAAGTTGTGAAAATTGCAAAAGAAATGGGGTGTTCGGTATTCCATAAGAACTGAATAATGGGGTGAATTTTGAGCATGAGTGCAAATGTTGAAGAGAAGGAAAGAAAGTGATGTTCATACCACATCTCATGAGGATAGCTGCTACTGAACCTAAATGACCATACATTTACACTCAGCCCCGTTACAAGCCTTGAAAAGTCCTTTTTTTATCTTGAGCGAGCTGAAACAAATGTTGGATGGAAAAAAGGGCAAACCTATGGGTAAAGTCATTCATGTGTTCATATTTGTGAGTGTGAGAGTTGTATGTGATTCCGGAACTATAAATTGTTGAAAAACTATTTGTGTGCATATGGAATCATCTTTGTTGTGAGGGCATTTGAGCACCTTTGTTGAGCTTGAACTTGCATTTGAAGCAATCATTGTGAACTTGAGAATCTTTGATAATAGTGAGTCACAACTTGAATCTTTGAGTGCACAATTGATCGTTGCATGAGTAAGTTGAGTCTTGTTGTGTGCATTCATGATTAAGTCTTTTGTAGCACTGTTTGAGACGTCCTTTTTGAACTGCTAAGCTTGAGCTTTACTTGAGGACAAGCAAAATTTTAAGTTGGGGGTGTTGATGAGTCTGAGATTTGGACTCATTTAGGGCTTTATTTATATAGGTTTAGTGTCCTCAAATGCTTATTTTTGCCAATAACTGATGTAAAAACCTTGATTTCCAGGTATATGGATTGAGGAACAAAGAAAGGACACTAATTTGCAAAAAAGAACAAAACAACCTGAAAGAATAAAGAAAGGCAAGTGTGGTGATCTCCAAGTCCACTTGGCGAGTCACCGAACGTCTACTTGACCGCTTAAAGTTCCAGTGTGCCAACCCCTGAAGCAAAGAACCAAGTTCGCGAGAGAAAGAAGCAGTCGACGGATCGTCAAGTGGTTCCGCGATGCAGTGTTGGATCGTCCAAATTTACAAACCTTGAGGATGCTGAAAGCCAAGGCAAAAGGGCGATGGAAATGACCAAAGAACGGATCGCCGAGTGGTTAGGCGAGCCAAACTTACTTCGCCGAGTGACTCTTCGCAACACATTTTTGGCGACTATAAATACATTTTTGAACATATCAATTAGTATCAATTACTCTTTAGAATAGATTTTTATTAAGTTTTGAATTGTGAGATAAGTTTTCTCTAGTTTTTCTTTAGCTTTGAAGAATTGAAGTTTTTCACTTTTGAGAACTTGGAAGTGGGTTTTTGAGATTCTTTGAATTGGAACATTGTAAAGACGAAATCAATCTTACCTAGTTGATGGAATCTCAATTTGGTAATGATTTTTATCTTTTTATAATGCCTAGCTAAACCCCAATTCTTGGGGTCTGATTATGTGATTATGGGCTGATTTAGTTTATGGATATTGCTAATTGTTAGTTTAAATTCTATTTAGAAATGAGTTCAATAATTAATTGTGGTTTAATTTAAGAATTGTAGTTGCAAATGCAGTTCTACCCTTCTATTTATGGCTTGCTCGAGAGGTTTTAAAACTAAGAGTATTGATTGATGGTCTTTGGGTATTGGGTTGTCTTGGGTTCAGCTCGAGAGAGTGAACCCTAAACCCAATTCCACACATTCAGCTCGAGAGATTGAATGGACTAAGTTGTGGGCTGCTCTTATTTTGCATGCTTGTTGATGTTCGAGAGAAATCGACTTGATTCGTTGTAAATTGTTTGAGAGAAAGTTTACCTCCTCTATAGTCTAGCTTGCTCACTAATATCTAGCTATTTTCTAATAGTTGCAATTACCCATTTGTCTTTATTAGCCTATAATCAAATCACATCTCAAGAACCCGTCTCATATTGTTATTTCGTGTTGTTCACCACTATTTGTAGTTGATAATTTCAAACCAAAACCCCTATTTGACATTCGTGTCACCCCCTGATTTGAATGATGTCTTTATTCGATAATGTCTATTCCTATGACTGATTTGATCATGTTCACACTTTCCTATTGAATCTTAAACACGTACCACTTCCTGTGGGATTCGACCCCAACTCATTTATTTGGGTTTTATACTGACTAGCGATCGTTGACACGTAGAATTGGAGGAAGTGGCCTTGAAACGGTAATCAGGCACAACCCCCTCATTTGACTTTTTAGCATAACCGGGAACAACACTTTTTGGTGCATCATCAACCTCATTGGAGGCATCATTGTTCGACTCTTAGGCAAGTACATCATTCTCAAAAACGGTGCCTTCCCTTTGATCGAACTTGCATTTTTATCATTTGGCGCATCACTTTCCGCAACTTTATTACTCCGGGTCATGATGGTTATGCATTGCACATTATCATTCTTCGGATTGGTCATGGTATCACTAGGAAGACCTCTTTTGGTCTCGGATTCAAGTGAGCTGAAATTTGACCCATTTGGGTCTCAAGTTGTTTTATCAAACTTGAATAAGAGGTCACCATTTGATTCAAAGAGGAGAAATTAGCATTCATCCCCTTGAGCACCTTATCTGATTTTCTACTTTGTTTAAGATGCGGGCAAGCATATCCTCGGTCGGAAAGTTTTCGGGATCGGTATTTGGTTCCTTAGGCTTTGGACAGTCATGAGGAGGCACATAGCGATCTCTATCACCATCCCTTTCTCTCCAATTGCCACCCGATAATGGCAAACTCGTTCCCTATCTCTACAACCACTATCACGATCTTTGGTCCAACCTTGATTCCCGTCTGGCCTTGGATAGCTCAGACGAGAACACCCTGCTTCGTTCGACAAGAATTGAACTTCTTCATTTTACATAGCTTCAAGTTGTGCATCATCTGGGCTCATCCCACTATTAGCACCAACCGTATTCACGACCTTATAGCCACCCCCATGACAAGTTTCGTCAATAAGTCCATTTGGGTCATCATCTTGGCCATATTTTCATCGCACTCTTGGTTCTTTTCTTGTTGTTCTTTAGTCAACCCAATATTTAGAGGAGATACTTCATCCTCCCTTGTATGTCATGCAAGGTTAATCTTGGTCATCTCATCAAGCAACGCCGACGCCACAGCAAATGATTGTCTCATAATTCCACCCCTAATAAGTTGATTAGCAACATCTTTGTTGATAGTAACAAGACTAGTAGAAATATTGCAAGAGCACATTATTCGGCAATCCATGAGTAGGACATTAGAGAAGTAGATTTTGAAACCTCAACCACATTTCATGAATAGGTTCACCATCAATTCGCTTAATATTTTGAATGTTATCCCTCAACTTCATCATCTTCGAGGGAGGAAAGAATCTTTCATAAAACACTTTTGTTAGTTCCTCCCAAGAAGTAATAGAGTCTCATGACAGCTTGGCCAACCACTTCGTTGCTTCCTCTACTAGAGAGAAGGGAAACAAAAAATGTCAGATTGACTCTTGAGAGATATTCTTGAAGGAGAACGGTCCACACACATCCACAAAATTCCGATTGTGATCATGAGCGTCCTCATGAGTAAGTCCCCCGAAGAAACCTTTCATTTGGAGCAGCTGAAGCATAGTCCCGGTCACATTAAAAATAGTGTTGCCCATAATTGGGGGCAAACGAATAGCACCGACACATCCTATTTCATCCACATTGACATTGTTCAAGTCTTTGATGTCATAATTATGTCCATGTTGACTCGCATTGCTAACGTTCACACTCGTTTCTTCACCTATTGAAAGCAAACAACAAAAACACTAATAAGAAAATTCTACTACAACCAAATTAGTTCACAAAAATACTTCAATAAAAGAATTCTAAGCACCACTCCCCGGTAGCGGCGCCATTTTTGATAACACTCAACTACACCTTTTATAATCAAAGTGTAGGCAATCGCTAACAAGTATAAACCCAACGATTATTTGGGGTCGATCCCACAAGGAGTGATACGGTAAAGAATTCTAGTACGGAGTATTTAAGTGTTCTAATTTCTTGTAGAACGGAAGTAAATAACACGTTACACAATATAAATCGATAGGTTTTAATTTTCAATATCAAGAGAATGTGGAACTAATTGTTAACAGAAAAAAATAGTACGAAGTTTGAACAAGTATAAAGAGGACCTTAGGAGTGTGTGAGTAATTGAACACTAATTTTGCTTAATGGATAGTTACCAATTGCTTTAAGTTGTTGAATCTCAATGGGTAGGATGGGTTTTGAATATAACAGTTATCTTTCAATCAACTATCATGCTTCGAGTGAGTTCTTTTGAACCTTAACAAGTTTCGCAATACAAAACAACCCAATTCTATAACTTAACCCATTTTATAAAGATAGGTGGTAAAAACATAAGCCAATATATATATCAATCATTTATTCTAATCTACGCAACTTTCACAAGCAAACATCAAGAGCTAAGACTAGAACTAAATTTGCAACTTCAGTTCATAGATTAAAACATGAATAAATGAGTAAACCCCTTTCGAAACAACATTAAATATAGCAATTAACCATACCCATAAGATAATTTATGTATTCAATTACATAGTCACACCCCTAAGGAAATGAGGTTTAGCCTAACATAGCAAAATGCAAGAAATTATTACCAAAAATATGTTCCATTCCAAAAACAAAATCCCTAATGTTCGATGCCGAAATTATGATTTGAACCTTAAATCCAAACTAATCTAAGCTCAAAAACCTCTCCAAGAGTATTCAATAATGTCAAAGTATGTAAAAAATCTAAAACCTGTGTAAGACCTTTTTTCTCTTTTCAAAAATAAATTTATATGTTTCCACAAACATCCCAAATTCTAGTACACGGGCTCACTTGGTGAAGTTCCCGGGATCGCCGAAATATTCAGCGATCCGCCGACAAGCACCTCCTCTCGCCTTTTGGCTTGACTTATGCACCAATTTGTTCTGTTCATTTAGGCGAGATGGGTCGAGTTCACCTTTCCATTTAGCGTGTCGCTGAAATGATCTCTTGATCGCCAAGTTGGCTTAGTTCATGAGCCAATTCGCTGGCCTTTTTGGCGAGATGAAGGCTCACTCGACGAGTCACCGAGTGGCTTTCGCGAGGTCCATCCTTTCTTTTTTTCAGATTTTCCAATCTTTTCCACTTCTTTTTGCATTGTAATGTCCTTTTCTTGTTCTTAAGCCTTCATTGCTGCACATGAACAAATTAACATCGGTTATGAAAACAAAATAGGCATTAAGGACACTAATTCATTCAATAACAAGCTCTAAATTAGTCAAAATTCTTGACTCATCAGTTTGCTCCTGTCTCCCCTCTTCAGCATCTCGTCACCAATAATGGAACCAACATGTATGTTCTCTCAATCAATGATGGTGCCTACCAATACCACCTTCTCATGTCAAAGAATGGACTCGTTCTAGGATAGCATTAGGTTGATGTTGATGAATCCAAACCAATATCAAGCTACGACATTGAAATCTTTATTCTCGATTCTAGCACTATCATCCATCCAGGAGGGGGAAGAGCCAGAGATCAAGGGTTCTTGCAAACACTTTAGAGAATCCAAATCATGGCACATTCGGAGTGAATATAAGTCGAATTTGAATGCTGGCATATTTAGTGCGGTATTAATGGATTTTGCATCGCACTTAACCTTCTTTCCTCTTACTTCCACTTCTTCTATTTGCTTCCAAATTGTTCCTTTTCGCTTCTTAGAAAGAGCTTGGGCATAAGCTGAATAAAACTCCCTCACCTAGGAAGGGATTTAAGGATTCTTGGGTTTGGTGAATCTCTCGAACTTGTGGAATAGTATCGTGTTCTAGATGGCTGGGTAGTCATCCACAACTCCATCTATGGAGATCCGTCTCTCCTCAAATATCGTCCATTCACCTGCATCTTGAAGGGTATTCAGGGCTCTTGGAGCTATAACCTATAGTACTCAAGAAGTTGGTGCTTGTATGGATATAAAGTTGCACCAATTTGCGTCGGATCTCCGTCCTCTTTCTAACTACCCTCGTTCGGGTTGTACCTTTCTTGGGTTGATGATTGTGGATGGGTAGTTTGATGTTGTTAGGAAGCCTCCAAAGGTTCACTTATGGTTATGCCGCAATGTCTTTTCAGTGGAGGAAGAAGAGAAGAAAGCTTTCTATCCAACTTTGTATTGAAAGAAACCACCAGTTACCTTTGGTTCTTGCCATTACCTGTAAAGCACACATTCAAACAATGAACTTGTGAAGGTTAGTTGAGTTCAATCGCGTATTAAAACATATTTCAAAAACACACTTGAGGCTCGCCTAACAGGAAGGCTGATCGGTGAGCTCGCTGAATTTGAAAGTATCAAATTACTCAGGGTTCATGCATAAAAGGCGAAGTCAATGCCAACTCAATGATTCACCGAGTTGTTATTGGCGGGCTAAGACAATTCAGCCAAAACTAACAGTGCAACAGGGGAAGTAACAGTTATCAAGGGCGATGACCTCTCCCACTTGGTGATTCGCCAACTAGGTTTGGCGGACTAAGACAAGTCCGCTAAATTAAACAGTACCCATGGCCATTCACATGCTAAAGAAGGTGAGCTGGATCTTACTAGGCAATTCGCCTAACTTCCTTGGCGAGTTAAGACAAGCTCACCGAACAAGAAGTTTTAACCCAGTGGCAAATTTTCATAGAAAAAGTAACACACACAACAAATACTAGTTCCCCCCAACATTACAATCCACCTAGAAGCTTTTATACCCATGGGTACTCAGATTTCCCCCATTTATCACTAAGCATTGCACTAATTAATGATTTTCCCTTAAGAAATTAGTCACTCTATCCGTCATTGGGCAAAATTATGTAATTGGGTCAACATTGAGCTACTCAGACTTCACTAACATTAAATTAAGCACAGACCTAAAAAAATAAGCAATTCAATTCAACATTTTAACCAACACAATCACGATTCATCATTTTTACAGGCATTCACAATTAAATTCACATGGGTATAATTCAATTTCAACAATATGATTTTACCCATCAAATTCAGGCACTTAATCTCAGTTAAAGGGCTCAAGCCCACACCCTATATGCCTTCCAAACTAAAAAACAACAACAAGAAGTTGAAACAACAACCTTAAAGCCAAAAATAATCACGAAACTGAGGGATCGAGGATGGGTTGAAAAAAACCCCAAGCAAATTCACTCGTAGAACCTTCAATACAATCACATGAGGTCCACAAACACTCTAAATGAACTATAAAGAAAAAAAAATTGGGAATATTCTCAAATTTCAAAGGTATTGATTTTTTAATTTGAAAAGACCCTTGGCCTTTTTATATTAGGCATGTTCGACTATCATGACTAATGTTGCACAACATGTTCGGCAAATCGCCAACTGGAGCTCAAGCTCACCAAACTTTCCTGAACAAGGAGCAAACCTGAAGGTGGATTCGGTGAACCCAATAGCATCCGCTTAATTCACTTCGCCGAATTTCTCTTTGGAGTTCATATTGCCAATCTTGATAGTGCACTCTTCCATATTTTCAAGCTCAAAATGCAGACAAAGATTAGTCCACGTAATGTCTATTAAGTCCTTTGTTGCTCATAAATTCGATTAGATTTTGATAATTCCACATATGTTTTCATATTTTTTTTCAATTTCCTCTTCCATTCTTATCATTTGGTATCATGATCCTAGGTTTAGATTTGTTCTTACTAGATTTGTTCTTAAAAATCTAGTCTTGGTTTGAAGAAAAAAAAGAGTCCAAAAATCATCCAAAAAAATCTGAAATATTTTCATTTTGATTTGTTATTTTTGACACTAGATCTTTGTTCCCTAGTGTTTTTGAGTCTAGGTTTCAAATTTTGTTCAATTGGGAGTTGCAGAAGTGAAGTTACCACTGAAGGGTTTCAAGTTTTTCAAACTTTTCAAATTTTGAAAGTAGGTCTTTTGATTGAGGAGAAATTGGAGGTTAATAATTATAGGGCTTTGTTCTCTATGCGGAAGGGAAGAAAATCCTAAATTTTGAGTCAATTCTGAGTTGATTAGTGTGTGTTCTTGGTGTTCTAGGTGTTCTTGATAATCTTCAAGTTGTTCTTGATAATCTTCAAGTTGTTCTTGAAGAAGAAGAAGTAAGAAAGTACATTTGATCCAATATTCTCAAGTCAAAGTTGGTCAAAGTGTTTATTGGTCCACTTGTGGAAATTTGAGAAAAAAAAACAAAACAAAAAAAAGAAGTTCAAAAAAAAAATTGAATTTAAAAAAAAATAATCATTTCCACGTGGACAGCCACGTCAGCAGTCAACTGCCAATGCAGCAGCCACGTTAGCGCCATCTAAGCTTACTGCCACACAGAGAGGTACCACTCTCTGATGCGCGCGTGAGGTACAACTTTAGAGAGCAGAGTTTTGGTTTCAGCCTTAAAATTTGGCTAAGTATGGGAGTCTTTTGGCCCTAAAAAAATTTCTCTGTGTCCAAATTCACTTCATCTTCTTCTAAACATATTTTTTTCTATTTCTCAACTATTTAACAATTAATTAACATCTTTAATTACTTGTTAACTAGTTTTTAATCATCAAATCATTTCTTTGATCCTTCAAATTAAGTAACAACAAGTAATTCTTCTACTTTTGTTACTTAGTTTGTTTTGAGTCCGAATCTTTTGGTGCATCTTTCTTCTACTTTTCTCATCTTAATTCATTGATAACCTTCTTGATTCAAGTCCATTATTTTTTATTTGGGTCGTCCTTCTTTCAAGAGTCAAAAGAATCCACTCCACCACAAAGGATAGGTGACCTTCAATTGGTTGGCAAAGCTAGTTCACTATCAATTTTTAGACGACGCCATAGTAGGTGAGTTGAGAGTTCAAATAAAGAGTGACGTGAGGATTTTGATAATAACTTGTTTGTTAAGTTTTATAGGTATGATGGAAGGATCATTATCATTTTGCTATCGAGATTCTCGTATTATGAGCACAAATGAGTTATTTGCTTCAATAAAAGGAAATATTGAAAAGGTCATTAAATTAGTCACCGAGATGGAACCCGATGACTTGGAAATACTATTGAATTGTACTACTCATCGTGATGAAGAACCTAAGAAGTTGCACAACCAAGGTGAAGACACTTCATGTTATGAGCTACAAGGTAACAATGCTAATTCTTGCACTTCCTTAAGCTTAAAACTTCATTGTGTGGCTAGTAGCCAATTGAGTATAAGCGATAGCTTGATTTCATGTGAGCTAAATGATTCTTTGACACATAGTGATATAGTATTTGTTGAAAGTGTTCATACACTAGTTGATCCTATTGATGACCGAATAGATTCTTCTTGTAAGATCAATTTGTGTCCACCTAGTGTTGACACTTGTGCCTTGAGTGATATTACATTGTCATGTAGTTCTTTTCCATGTTTTGATAATTTATATATTGAGAATGTGGATACACTAGTTGATTCTATTGATGACCAGAATGATTATTCTAGTAAAGTCAATTTGTGTCCACCTAGTGTTGATACATGTGCTTTAAATGATAGTTCATTAACAAGTGATATTGGTGTTGATCGGCTTGTTTGTAATAATCCCTTATTTGATGTTGACATCACTAATGATGGTGAAATGTATAGTGGTGTGTCTTGGCATGATAGAATTGTAATCCCTCTTAAAGGCTACCAAGTGATTGAGAATCCACTATGGTATAATGACACACTTTCCAAAGATGAGACTTCATTCTTGTAAGATGATAGTATGTCTATTGGAGGGGTTAGTGGTCAAAAGGAAGAGGATGTATGTTCTCCAATGAGACTTTCATTCTTGTGTGACCCCATTCTTGATCAAGGTCTTATTTCTTGTGGATTAAAGTGTGATTCTATATGTGGGCACATCTTGGATGACTTTCATTTATGTAACACCTTTCTTTAATATTTGTTTGCATATGTTGATGTTCGCACTTTTGAGTGGAATATGATATTGGAAGATAAGAGTGTCAACTAGGTAAAAAGGCGTGTACTTGATCCATGTTCATGGATTTCCTTTCCATTTGACACCGGTAATGATTTGAACTATGGCACTTGTTTAGTGATGCTTGGTCAAGATGACAAGCACAATTTGGAGGAATTTGTGGGCACCTTTCCCTATGATGGACAGTTATTCTTGAGGGTTTACAATCCACTTGAGGGACCTACATTGTGTATGGGGAATGGTAGTTTTCTAACCCCCTTTCTTTACTATCTCTTTGTGTATGATCTTGTTGATTGTGCATCCTATGGAAGTAGGAGATGTTTGTCAAGAGAAGGTGAGGGTTATCCTAAATTCATCATGTTGTCTTTGTGTATTCCATCTTGTGATATAATGAGTGCTAGGATCTTTGAACCTAGTTATGATCTTGCTTATAGGAACACCTTAGATGACCCCAATGTGCATGACACTTTTCTCTACTATCTCTTTGCATATGAAGAGTCTCATATCTATCTTAAATATTCATGGCATTTGGGCCGAGGTTTCATTGAAGTATATACTTGTTTGTCTGACCCAATTATGTGGACCTTCTATCATTTTGACCCCGGTGAACGTTTGGGAGTATGTGAGCTTGTAGTAGTGCCATCTTTTGGGCGGTAACCTTTTGATGTGCGAAATAGCCAATTTCCTTGTAATTCATGTATGGGCTTAATAGTCCTGATAATGGAGGATACTTGGTTGTTCATTGAGATTGAGTCTCCTTGGTATAAATTTTCTTGCGCTAACAATTATACTAACCCTCTTGCTATGAGGACCTCTTGGTTGCTTGTCCTTCTTATGTTTTTGCAAGGTTTGGATTCGAGGAAGAATCCTTTTCAAGAAGGGGAGGATGATAACATCCCGGACAACATAGATCACATGAAAGCTTTAGAGGAGCTTGATGGACACCAAATAAAGACATATAATGTATTAAAGGTCCATTAAAGTGAAGAGAAGGAAGAAGGTGGTCATGTGTGCAAATGGCCATCTCATGAATTCAAGAATTCGCAAAAAAAGACAACCAAACAGGGCCCTTTTCTCATCGAGGGTAAAATTGTGAAAGAAGTGTCTTTTTTATTTGATTAGTATAAATATTAGTTTTTTTTCATTTTGAAATACTTAGAGTATGTTGAATTTTGAAATTGAACTCTCAAATTGTAGTTGCTAATTTAGTGTTAGTTTAATTCCCTTAAGGAATTAGTTAGTAATTAGTGGTTAACTTTTAGAATTGATAGTTAACTTCTTCTAGCTTAATTGATCATCGAGTTACCCTCTTTGTGGATTCAATTTGGTTTTCTCGTTTCGTTTGAGTTTGGGTTATTATTGTTTGATCGGATTCAATTGACAGGTGAAGGTATAAAGTCCTTTGTTTCTCATAAATTCGATTAGATTTTGATAATTCCACATATGTTTTCTTATTTTCTTTCAATTGCCACTTACATCCTTATCAGGTGGATTGCCATTTGCGTTTCGCATCGCCTATTCTTGCATTTTCAATCTTCCAACCTCTTCTCAACCTGCACTCATAGCGTATGTTATTTGAAAGCAGTATATAAACAACAATAAAAACTTGGGTTGCCTCCCAAAAAGTGCCTTGTTTAACATCGTGGCATGACATATTTCTCAATCATTTTTGGGGTTTGGGATGGTGTCACTAGGAAGTGTTCCCTTTTTCCTTGTATTTAGATGAGTGGAAATTTCACCAAGTTGGGTCTCTGGGTGCTTGATAAAAACTAAGTGTGAAGTTACTGTCTGAGATAAAGTGGAAAAGTCATTTTGCAAATCCTTCAACACCTTATCGGACCCTTCAACCTTGTTGTAGATCCTTACAAGCATGTCTTCCATCCAGCTTCCTTCTATCCCAGCTAGTTCTTTTGGGAATGGACGATCATGGGAGGCACGTATCTATCTTTGTCCATCTCTCTAGCTCTCCAATTTCCACCTCATCAGTCTTTCCAACCACCATGTCTATTCTTGTTCCAACTTTGGTTCCAACCTTGTTGATAATTGTTGTAAGAACCCTCCCCCCCCCCCCTTCCCACCACCATCACCACCACTAGATTTCCCAAGTATTGAACTTCTTCATTGTATAATGCCTCAAATTTGGAAACATCTGGGTACCGCCCATGGTTGGTTCCAACTATATTTACGACCTGGTTCTACTTCCCATGACGTATTTAGACAACAAATTGATTTGGGTCATTATTTTGGCCATGTTTTCATCACTGGTCCTTCTCGATTTTTTATTTTCTCAAACCTACTTGTAGAAGAGGCATTTTTTCCTCTCTAGTTTGTCATGCTCGGTTAACCTTAGTCGTATCATCTAGAAACAAAGCAGTTACATCATACGATTATCTCATCAATCCACCATGGACTAATTGATCAGCCACACCTTTATTATCTGAATCAAGGCTACAATAGAAGTATTACTGCAGCAAAATTGTTTGGAACGCCATGCATTTGACATTGCAAGAGAAACCTCTTGAACCTCAACCATGTGACATGCAACGGCTCACCTCTAACACTTTTGAAATTTTGGATTTGGAGACAAAGTTTAACCATCTTCGAGGGTGGAAAGAATCTTTCCAAGAATGCCTTATTTATCTTATCCCACGAAGTAATAGAATCATTTGGCAATTATGCAAACTATATTGTAGCCTCTCCCACTATAGAGAACAGGAATAACCTCAACCTTATGGACTCTTGGGAGATATTCTTGAACACAAAGGGTCCACACACCTCCTTGAAGTTCCTAAGGTGCTCATGGGATCCATATGAGCTAGACCCCCAAAAATTCCTTTCATTTAGAGCAATTATATCATAGTCTCGGTGATTTGAAACATCGTCCTCTCGGTGGTAGGAGATATCTGGATTGCTCCCGTGGTTTAAATAACATTAATGGGAATGTCATTAAGATCACCCATGTTTTCATTTTGACCATAGTGACTCTCATTGTCACTCATTTGGTCAACCTGCAAATCATCCAACCACAACACCAAACAACAAATCTACTACAAGTAAACCAAATTCAAATCTAATTTCTCATATAGAATTCTCAACCACCACTGCTTGGCAGCGGCGCCATTTTTTATAACACTCAAATCACTCTCCAAAATAAATTAAAAGAGTGAGCGATCGTAGTAGATAAAAAACCCAAGAAAAAGTCAGGGTTGAATCCCACAGAAAATTGTATATCCTAGCGAATTCCTTATCAAGAAACTTGGACTTTAAATTAGCTCATTTGTAATAGAAAGACAATTTGGTGATGGTACCACCAACATAATTGTCACGACCCAGGGGTACACCCCGGATGCAACATGACGTACTTGACTCCGAAGGGATCTCATACAAGCCTTATAGCATTCTTGAACATAAGAACATAGGAAAATAGAGAAGAATTAAAAAATTTCTTTACAATCGAAAACATCTTTCATTAAAAGCAAGCGGAAGACTTTCTAGACTTTGTCTCAAACCATCTAATACTTCGAATACAACATTGGGACTTAGCCCATACAAAATCTTTAACATAAACTAAAAGGCATAAGGACAACATAAGGGATTTTGTCCTCAGAACTATGAGGACTCACCAAGTCTTCATCTCCAAACTCCGTAGAAACCTATCTTCCAAGTAAATACATCCAATCACCAAACCCTACACTTTGGTAAAAAGATGAAGAAATATGGGTTAGCACATTAAATGTACTAAGTATGGAAACCAAGCAAAAACATGCATAAAATGGACATTTTCTTTAATTGTCATGATATATGCCATTTTGATAAAATCTTCATGAACATAAACATAAGAGGCTTAATATTCAACCACAACCAACATACAAGTCATTTAAACCACATTAGAACATAATCATCATGTAAACCTTTACCTTCACATTAAGCCTTCACCCCAAACAACCCTCAAGCTATACTTTGTGCAATGTATAGATAGCGTCCCATACTGACATCCACACCAAAGTACCACCTTATGGTCACCAAAAGTGAACTTACCATTCAACCTTTCCACCCTTACACAATAAAGCTTATAAGAGACATAAACATTACATAAGTCACACCATCACATTAAAACCAACATCTAAGGCAACTCTAAGTCATACTTGTGCATTGTGCAAGTAGCATCCCATACTACTACTCACACTAAGTACTCATTTGAAGTCACCATACACAAGGCACATTCATACTCAACAAGTCATAACAAGGAAGTAACTCATAATACAATCCAAGTATATCATGCATCTTTACACTAAACATATAAACATTTAAGTCACCCCCTCTTCATTAGCTTCTTTAAGAACACCTTTATTCATTAGACATTAAGCCACCATTCTCATTAATATCATCATAAGAGCTCATTCATTTCATTTAACATTATAAAGGAACACACCATGACCTCTCTCAAAGCCTACTTGTACAATGCATAGATGGCGTAACATACCACCATCCACACTAAGTAGTGCGTTCTTAAGAAGCCATAGTTCATTAACATTCTTAGTGGGGGTAAGCCTTAACCGACATAGACCATGTGAGCTTGACATGGAATCCCGTGTCACTCTCATCGGATAAAGGGATTCCTACTTGCCTATGGTAGGACCATCAATTTTATAGCTTAAGTGGATCCACTAGCTAGACCTATGTGGGCACATAGTTTATGAGATAGGAAGATTGCTACTAGATACCCCGCCTCAACTAACGTATGAGTATCCATCTCAAGAGATTGTTACTAGATACCCCGCCTCAACTCACATATGAGTATCCATCTCAATCCGTATGCACTCGGTGCTTAGCACTATTCCCCACAGAGTATTTGAAATTCATTACATTCATTAATTATTATGGGATAAGAGATTGCTACAAGATACCCCGCCTTAACTAACGCATGGGCATCCATCTCAACCCACCAATCATTCATTCATTGGAAAGCTCATAGATTCAAAGATGAGAATAGCCTTTCACCTAAGAATCCCATATTGTGAGAAAGTCCTTTCACAACATGTATTTTCTTTCATTAGAGTACAATTAAGAATAACCTTTCAATTAACCCATCATCATTAACATTATCTTAGATACTTCATTCAATCTTAGTGTGTGTATGTGAGAATGTCCTTACACATATCATTATCATTCATACAATAGACTTACAATCATGATCATAATACATTCATTTAGATCACACACATATACATCACGTCATAACATACATAGTAATTAAACACCTCCACCTTTCAAGTGGATCAATAGTTCAAGCACAAATCTACTTCAAGATGTAAATTAGCCATAACTTGCCCTTTCAAGGCCATGATCATAAGTCACCAACAAAACTTCAATTTATCATAATTAAGACATACATAATGATACAATTCAATAACCCAAAGCAATTTAGACAATTTCCATTCATAAGCTTTCATAATCATCAAACCCACTTCATAAAGGTACAATTTAGGAATTGAGAGAATTCATGGGTTCATAGAGTATTTTCCATCATAAATACTCAATTAAAAACTAATAAAACCATCATTTCTCATTAGAAACCTTTAGAAATCGTTTGATGAAAGAACCCATGAGATTGAGTAAAACCCTAGGTTTTCATGATTTGAAATCACCTTTGAATTGGCTCCTTGAATGAAAAGTTAGACAAGGATGAAGACTACCATACCTTGCTATTGATTCCCCACTAAATTTGAGGAAGAAACACCTTGAATCCATAAACCCTAGCTTCAAAGGCTCCCTTCTTCTTCCTTGAGTTTAGAGAGAGAATTTTGGGAAGGAGAAGAACTTTTGTTTTGATTTGGGGAAATAAGGAGTAAATTACTTCTTAAAGACTTAAAACTATATATACTAATGATATAAACCATTTAAAATCAACCCCACACCACTTAATAATTAACTCAAACGAAATTACTTAATTACCCTAATTTTGGGCAGCACCGTTAGGGACTACGCCCAATTGTACGAGTCGTGAGGGGCCTCACGGCTCATGGTGATACCCGTGGTCCTTTGACCAGTGTACCTCTCCACCCTCACAAGCCTTCAAGGTGGTAAGGGAAGACCAATGTGAGCTCCCACGATCCATGGGGAAGACCACGAGTCATGGTGATGCTCGTGGTCATGGAGGCAGCATCTAGGCAAAGTTGCCCTGCCTCCTTTGAGGCTAAGTGAGTTTCACGCCCACTTTGATGGACCGTCTAGGGCACCACAGCTCGTGGTGGTGCCCGTGGTCTTTGAGGCAGTAGCCTCTTCAATCATGTACCACTCCCACCAAGCTAGGCCTTAATGTCATGCCTCACACATGCCTAAGGGACCTTCGCGATCTCTTTCACGGACCGTGGTCAAGACCACTAGTCATGAAAGTGGTTGTGGTCCTTGGGCAGTGTCTAGCCAACTTGGGGCAGCTTTGGCTTAGGCTTGCCCCTTTTTGGCTTGGCTCTTGGCCTTGCACCCTCATCCAAACCTTAAAAGGTCTTCTAAACTTAGGGGTCTAGTACATACTTTAATGTTTTAACAACTAAACCCCTTAGCTCATGACATTAACCCTCACATTTAGGCTCTAGTTCATCCTACCATTTTGCGAGTCGTTATATTATCCCCCACTTAGAAACATTCATCCTCGAATGACACTTTAAAAACTTTTAAGGGAAACAACTCAAGACTAGCAGCCCATCATGCATGACACATTAATACACATGCACAAAAACATAGGAGGAACATCAACTCCACATCAACAAGCTCAATGCATAAGCAAGAAGGTAGGAACTACTTCTACAAAATCATCATGCACAAGAATATCAACATTTCCCATTTCGTTGGAGGAACTACCTTCTCCAACTTAAATCATGCTCATCATAGAATCATAAGACAGCATATGCAACTCTTTTCAAAAACACATTTAGGAATGTTCAACATTCAACCTCATGAAGCATAAAGACGACTCATACTAAATGTACATTAACATGAGGAACATAATTCATGAAAACTCATTTTCTCATTCAACAAGAATTCACCAAGAACATGCATATCATAAGGAGACCATGGAAACACAATATCACACCTGACTCCAAAAACATGAAACAAGCCAAAAAGGAACTCTTGGTCTTAAGCTTGAGTAGGCATATAAAGGAAGAGGTAAGGATATCGAAACTCTCAACAACCTTACTACTCAACATACCATCCCTAACTTAGGAAAAAACCCAACTAAGGCTTATTATGAACATAATATAGGAACCTCAATCAAGACATTCTCAACTCACAAGAAACCATCAACTTACCGGTGCTTTTAAACTAGGAAGGTCCTCATTAAGCAACTCTTGCTCACAAACAACCCTACCAACACCACTCAAGGTCTCATATGAGTCCACCACACCAGGTCTAAACTCCTCAAACTCACTACACCTCATACGGTGAGAAATTCAATCAAGCCTAACTCATGAACATCAAGGACACTCAAAGACCTAACCATCTAGGCACATTATCCCCCACTTGGGAGAATGCTTATACTTGCTCTTTTAAACTTCACTCCTTTCCATTCTATGGTCGGAGCAAACAATCACTAAACCTTCACACTCATCACCCAAGGTGATTCAACACCAAGGTGAATTACACTTCTACCCCTCTTATTCTTCAACTCTTTCAACATACCTCAAAACTCATCATAACCTTCTACCAACACCACACATAACCATAAAGCAATCCATTCACACTAAAGTCAACATCAAAATCTTTCATCTCACATCTGCCAAGTCACATAGCCGTAGTTGGCATCACAACCAACCTTCCTCCCTATTCATAATGTGGCGCGCTTCACATTATGAACAAAACTCTACGAGAGGTAGTTTGAGACAGCCTAAGACCATTCCAAAATCTTGTGCTTTGATACCATGGTTGCCACGACCCGGGAGTACACCCTAGATGCAACACGATGTACTAGACCCCAAAGGGGTCTCATACAAGCCTCATAGAATTCTTGAACATAATAACATAGGAAAATAGAAAAGAATTAAAACTTTTCTTTACAATCGAAAACATCTTTTATTAAAAGCAAGCGGAAGACTTTCTAGACTTTGTCTCAAACCATCTAATACTTCGAATAAAACATAGAGACTTAGCCCATACAAATGCTTTAACATAAACTAAAAGACATAAGGGGAACATAGTGGATTTTGTCCTCGAAACTCTGAGGACTCACCAAGCCTATCTTCCAAGTAAAGACATCCAATCACCAAACCCTACACTTTGGTAAAAAGATGAAGAAATATGGGTTAGCACATTAGATGTACAAAGTATGGAAGCCATGCAAAAACATTCTTAAAACGAACATTTTCTTTGATAGTCATGATATATGCCATTATGATAAAGCCTTCATTAACATAAACATAAGAGGCTTAATATTCAACCACAACCAACATACAAGTCCTTTAAACCACATTAGAACATAATCAACATTTAACCTTTACCTTCACATTAAGCCTTCACCCCAAACAACCCTCAAGCTATACTTTGTGCAATGTATAGATAGCGTCCCATACTACCATCCACACCAAAGTAACACCTTATGGTCACCAAAAGTGAACTTACCATTCAACCTTTCCACCTTTACACATTAAAGCTTATAAGAGACATAAACATTACATAAGTCACATCATAACATTAAAACCAACATATATGACAACTCTAAGTCATACTTGTGTGATGTGCAAGTAGCATCCCATACTACTACTCACACTAAGTACTCCTTTGAAGTCACCATACACAAGGCACATTCATACTCAACAAGTCATAACAAGTAAGTAACTCATAATACAATCCACGTATATCATGCATCTTCACATTAAACAACTAAACATTTAAGTCACCCCCTTCTTCATTAGCTTCATTAAGAACACCTTCATTCATTAGACCTTAAGCCACCATTCTCATTAACATCATCATAAGAGCTCATTCATTTCATTTAACATTACAAAGGAACACATCATGACCACTCTCAAAGCCTACTTGTGCAATGCATAGAGGGCATCCCATACCACCACCCACACTAAGTAGTGCATTCTTAAGATGCCATAGTTCATTAACATTCTTTGTGAGGGTAAGCCTTAACCGGCATAGACCATATGAGCTTGACATGGACTCCCAGTGTCACCCTCACCGCATAAAGGGATTCATGCTTGCCTAAGGTAGGACCATCATTTTTATAGCTTAGGTGGATCCACTAGCTAGACCTATGTGGGCACATAGTTTATGGGATATGGAGATTGCTACTAGACACCCCCGCCTCAACTAACATATGATTATCCATCTCAAGAGATTGTAACTAGATACCCCACCTCAACTCACGTATGAGTATCCATCCCAATCTGTATCCACTCGATGCTTAGCATTATTCCCCACAAAGTATTTGACATTCATTACATTTATTCATTATTTTGGGATAAGAGATTTCTACTAGATACCCCGCCTCCACTAACGTTTAGGCATCCATCTCAACCCAACATTCATTCGTTCATTGGAAAGCTCATAGATTCAAAGATGAGAATAGCCTTTCACCTAAGAATCCCATATTGTGAGAAAGTCCTTTCACAACATGTCTTTTCATTCATTAGAGAATAATTGATAATATCCTTTCAATTAACCCATCATCACTTACATTATCATAGGTACTTCAATCTTTGTTCATTAATAGTGTGTGTATGTGAGAATAGCCTTTCACATATCATCATCATTCATACAATAGACTTCCAATCATGATCATAATACATTCATTTATATCACACACACATACTTCACATCATAACATATATAGTAATTAAACACCTCCACCTTTCAAGTGGATCAATAGTTCAAGCACAATTCTACTTCAACATGTAAATTAGCCATAACTTACCCTTTCAAGGCCATGATAATAAGTCACCAATAAACCTACAAGTTATTGTAATTAAGACATACATAATGATGCAATTTTATAACCTAAAGCAATTTAGACAATTTCCATTCATAAGCTTTCATAATCATCAAACCCACTTTATAAAGGTACAATTTAGGAATTGAGAGAATTCATGGGTTAATAGAGTATTTTCATCATAAATCCTCAATTAAACACTAATACAATCATCATTTTTCATTAGAAACCTTTTGAAATTGTTTGATGAAAGAACCCATGAGATTGAGTAAAACCCTAGGTTTTTATGATTTGAAATCACCTTTGAATTGGCTCCTTGAATGAAAAGTTAGACAAGGATGAAGACTACCATACCCTGCTATTGATTCCCCACTAAATTTGAGGAAGAAACACCTTGAATCCACAAACCCTAGCTTCAAAGGCTCCCTTCTTCTTCCTTGAGTTTACAGAGAGAATTTTGGGAGGGAGAAGAACTTTTGTTTTGATTTGGGGAAATAAGGTGTAAATGACTTGTTAAAATACTTAAAACTATATATACTAATTATATAAACCATTTAAAATCAACCTCACTTAATATTTAACTCAAACGAAATTACTTAATTACCATAATTTTAGGCAGCCCCATCAGGGACCACGCCCACTTGTACGGGTCGTGAGGGGAACCACGGCTCGTGGTGGTACGTGAGCTCCCACGATCCGTGGGGAAGACCACGATTCATGGTGATGCTTGTGGTCATGGAGGCAGCATCTAGGCAAAGTTGCCTTGCCTCCTTTGAGGCTATATGAGTTTCACGCCCACTTTGACGGACCGTCTAGGGCACCACGGCTCGTGGTGGTGCCCGTGGTCTTTGAGGCATTAGCCTCATCAATCATGCACCACTCCCACCTAGATAAGGCCACCTCATAAGCTTTCCCATGGCCCGTGGTCATGACCACGAGTCGTGAAGTGGCTCATAAAGGGGTGCCTTGGCTTGGCACCTTTTCTAGGCACACTGCCTTTCCACCACGGGTGGTACCATGGCTCGTGGTGGCCACCACGGGTCATGAAAACCCTCGTGGTAATGGTAGGAAGTGAGCTAGATGGTGTTTCTTCCACACTAGGCTCCCACAATGCCAAGGCAAGACCAAGATACCTCCCACGATCCGTGGTCAAGCCCACGAGTCGTGTTGAAGGTCGGGGTTCCTAGGCAATGGATATGCCTTAATGCCATCCCTCACACATGCCTAAGGGACCTTCACGAGCCCTTTCACAGACCGTGGTCAAGACCACTGTTCGTGAAAGTGGTCGTGGTCCTTGGGCAATGTCTAGCCAACTTGGGGCCGCCTTGGCCTTTGGCTTAGGCTTTCCCCTTTTTGGCTTGGCTCTTGGCCTTGCACCCTCATCCAAACCTTAAAAGGTCTTCTAAACTTAGGGGTCTAGTACATACTTTAAAGTTTAATAACTAAACCCCTTAGCTCATGACATTAACCCTCACATTTAGGCTCTAGTTCATCCTACCATTTTGCGAGTCGTTACAATAATATAAAGCTTATCAATTCTCGCAATTAAACTAAAATTAAAATGAAATCAAGAGTTAACAAGCAATCTAGGGGTGTGGGGCTTGGATATCAATGTCACATAGGGGTGATTGTGGTTCTCTACAAAGATGAGCATCATGAATAGGCTAAGTGATATTTATTGACGTTAATCATAGTTCGATCCCAAAGCATCTATGCATAGAATCTCCTTTCAGTCCCATGTATACCATTTCTAAGCAACTCATTACCTTACTTTCTTCTCTCTTTCAAGAATATGACAAGTAGATCCAACCCATAACCTCTCTTTCAATAAAGCCCAAGTCATCAAACCTAAATTGCTAGTATTGAACTAATTACCCACTCCAATTAATCTCTTTGGAGCATCAACCGGAGATCAGAAGTAGGAATTAAGTTTGTACCTTAACCCATAAGTTAACCCCATGGTATGGCCAAATTCATAAATGAACAGCAAAAAATAGAGCGTAGCACAATACCCACCACATTAAATCAACACCCAACCCCATTTGAGCATCCCCTAGAGCTTGGGGTTTTAGCCACCCATCACAAAAAGTAAAGAAAGTGTACCTTCCATGAAAGCAGCTATGGGTAACTTCAAAATGAGGCAACTAAGACTCACTTGGGTTTCAACTTCAATTTATCAAATTTAAGCTGCAAATTGTAAAACCCTAAAAACTTGAACAGTGTTCTTCTCAAAGGTAAAAATGTTCTAATCACTATTCAATTCCTTTTCTATTCAATATCTGAACTCCCAAAAGCTCTCCCTAAAAATTGTATCTTTTGGACTATTTATACTTTCCCAAAATTTTGCAAAAAATCAACTCCATAACCAACTGGGCAACATTAGTTTGGGCTCGCTGAACTTAATCAGTGACTCACCCTTTGCTCCTCAACTCGCCTTGTGATGCTCTAGGCTTCAGGTGTTTAATTCTCAATTGGCGTAATCAATTAAGTCAGTCTTTCATATTTGGTGAATCACTGAATACACCTTAGTATGTCATTCAAACATTAAGTCTTTGCCTTGCACACTATCACTTTGGGTGATGTGCATCAGGATCGTCATTCTAACTCAACGTATTGTCTTTTCTACTGGAGTTCACCGACTTTCTTTGGTAGACATAAGTACTATGCATTGTCAATTTGGGTTAGGTTATGCTCAGTTAGCGATCTGCCTTTCATGTTAGGCGATCAACAATGTTCACTTTGCACTTCTTTTTGCATTTTTGGCCATTCTTTCAAACAACGATTCTTGCCTTATCCAATTTCCTTCATAGGTACAAATCATCAATTTGATTAAAATAGGAAAAAATTAAGCATTGAGGACACTAATTATAAAGCTAAATAGACCTTAAATATGTGTAAATCTACCACTAATCATTTTATTAATAGTAATATTTCCTATCTTATCTTCTTTCCCCTACTTTATATAGCATGAATTTTGGGTGTAATTTCTAATTGAAGTTGGGGTTTTTTTCCTAGAAATAGACAATTCTTGTGGGTCTTTAATTTCTCACTCTATTTCTTTTTGTATTTGATTCCATGCTTTTATTCATGAAATGTGTTTAAACTAATTTTCATGTTTCATTTATGATTTGAGAGTGCACGCTCACATCTAGATTCAGATCTTTGTGGGTTGCTCGAAAGAGAATTTGTGAAGTGGATAATTAGATTGATAATTGCATATTAGCCTTGAATCTTGAGTTTGCTTAAAAGAGTGATTTAGGTTTTCATTGTTGAATGCAAGGCTTGCTCAAAAGAGAGGTCTAAGTTTAGGTAATAGGTTGTTTTGTTGAATTGCATGATTGAGACCAAAAGGATATTTCATGATATGGCTCAATGAGATCAAAAGAAGATTTGTGTTGTTGAAGATGACCTAGCCTACCTATGGTTGAATTAGTATGTGTTGAGATTGCAATGGATCATTGAATGAGTATTGATTTCCAAATTTACAAATTCCCAATTATCCCTTGCTTGATTAGATCTTTGCCCAATCTTAATTTGGTTACCTTCACCAATCATATTTTGATAATTGTGTATTATTAATTTAGATTCAAACTAGTAGCTTGTAATCATTTGTCATTACGATTGCTGACAAATTGCTTCTTGTGGGATTTGACCCCTACTTTCTTGTTGGGTTTTTTTATTGCTAGCAATTGTTTACTCGTTAACTTGTTTTAAGAGTAATTTGAGTGTTATCATTACTAAGTATGAGGCCCATTTTTGTAATCTATCTAGGCATGCCAAGACTATTATTGCGGATGAGGTGGAGAGAATCTGCATGTTTGTGAGAGGGTTGAATTTCTCCACCAGGTCTTATGTTTTTAAATCAACCAGAAAGGAGGTTTCCTTTTAGTCTATTACCACCAATGAGGTAGAGTTGATGGTTATGGAGAAGTTGGGGATCCCAAGAGGGCCCGTTCTTCTAGTCAGTTTTTTGGCGCCTCATTTAGAGGCAGAGGTTCACATATAAGTAATAGCTACTTTAAATATTGTGGGCCTATTCATGCCTTTATGCCAGCAAGTGAGGGTGCGCAGACTTCCTGAGGATCATATGGTTCTAGCTGAGGTTGTCATTATAGCGCATCTAGGTCGCAGCAGTAGTTTTCCACACCAAGGTCTTGTTATGGTTGTGGGGATCAAGGTCATATGATTCGGCAGTGTCCTCTAAAGACTCACTTAGGACCCCAACGTACTTATTCAGCTACTTCAGTTAGAGATTTAGCGCCTCCGGTAAGGGTCGAGGTTAAGGTCAGTCCGGCAGAGGTGGCAGGACTTCTTGTAGGGGTGCTATAGCTTAGCAGAGTGGAGGTCGAGGTTCTACTCAGACTGCAGGTGGACGAGTGGGACAATGTTATTCTTTTCCAGGAAGGCCTGAGGGCAAGACTTTTGATGTTGTAATTACAAGTACCGTACCAATTTTCCATCGACCTGCATCTATACTATTTGATCCAGGGTCTACTTTCTCATATGTGTCTACATATTTTGTTGTAGGATTTTATATAATGTCTGATAGGATACATGTGCCTATTCAATTTTTTACACCACTAGTGAATCCTTAGTGGTGGATTGAGTGCATCGATCATATCTTGTTTCTTTGGCTGGATATGATACTTGGGTAGACTTGATCACTCTAGGATGGTAGATTTTGATATTATTTTTGGGTATGGATTGGCTCTTCCCACATCATGCTATTCTAGATTGTTATGCTAAGGTTGTGACCTTAGCGATGTTAGGTGTCTGAGAGTTGAGTGGACGGGTGCTAGTGGTTCTTACCCTAGCAAAGTTATCTCCTTTATTTGAGCTCAGAGATTGGTTGATAGATGGTATTTTTCCTATTTGGCCTTCATTCGGGATACTAATGTTGAGCCACCGCCATGGATTTTGTTCCTGTGGTTTGAGAGTTTTCGGATGTGTTTCGTACTAATTAGGCTGCCAATTACTTTAGGCTATTAGAGGTCGGGAGACCATGATCATACATTTAACCCTAAAATAAGCGATTTGATAACCGATTGACATCCATTAAAGAAGATAATATGTATGAATCCATAGCAGATTGCAGCCCTGGAATTTTGTAAGTCATTGTTTGAACTCCTAGTTGAAATTGAAACATAGTAGTTTACTTAATTAATTTAGATACTTAATCACTTAGAATAATACATCGCTCTTTGCGGAAACACTTACTTTAAGTTCTAGTTATTTGAAGAATTAAATACAATCAAATCTTAAGTATATGTTAGTATGATACTCGACTTAAAAAATGAGCTACTTTATTAGTTGCACAACCACATACACTTTCGTGTGCGCTTGGGTGCAACAAACTTTTGGCACTGCTGCCGGGGACTTAAGAATTAGGAAGTATTTGATTTATCTAATTTCTAGAGATATTGTTCAAAGTGTTGACAACTTGATCTTAGCTATTGTTACTGCAGGTTGTGTGCAAACTTCAAGCTGGAAGAAGAACGAGATCTTGTAGAGCCACTCGCTAAATCGAAAAGATCCATTCATCACCGAAGAAGGCAAGTATGACTGACGTACCCTGCCCATCAAGTTGCAAGCGAACAAGTAACGCCAGTAGTTGGGGTTGAACAAACCACACCTGTAGTAATGGCAAAGATGACAGTTCGAGATGTGGTAATCCCACGCACAACAAATGTCACTTCGAGTACTCAAAAACCAGCAATGGGTGGTAGGTTTGAATTAATAAAGTAGAGTATGGTGCAAATACTGTACACTAGGCAGTTTATCGGATTATCTCATGAGGACCCACAAGTGCACACTCGGAACTTCCTCGAAATCAGTGACACATAAACTCCAACTAGAGTCAACTGTGATTATGTGAGACTCACACTATTCTCATTCTCTCTATTAGGAGAAGTGAGAAGATGGTTGAAATTAGAGCTAGTCAACTCTATCATATCGTGCGATGAATCTTGCTCGAACAATTCTGATATGGTTCTTTCCATCTGGGAAAACAACCAAGCTTAGGAGAGGGATATTGAGTTTCAGGCATTAAGGAGGGGAACACTTATACCAAGCATGGGACAGGTTCAAATCATTGTTGTTAAGTTGTTTGCACCATCATCAGTCAAACGAAGTGTTGGTTCACACCTTCATTGAGGGTTTGGAGCCAAACACAAAAAAAAAATCTTAATTCAACTAGAGGGAAAGCATTAGAAAAGACATATACTAAACGGTTCACCTTGCTCAATAGGATTCTCACAAGGAATCTTGAATGGAATGGAGGAGAAAGTAAACATGTAGTGCAAAAGACTACTTGGATACAACTTTGATTGCACAAATTGGTGCTATGTAGAACATGATGAACACCCATTTTAGCAATATGTCAGTGGAACAACAGCATGCACAGGTAAATGTGGTAGAACAGTCACAAACATGGTGTAAGATATGTTGAAGTGGTGATCATATTGCAGATAGTTGTGAAGTGAACCCGAATTCTATCAACTTTGTAGGTAATGCATAGCGAGGATGGGGTCACCAAAACTATGGCAATACTTACTATTCGAGTTGGCAGAACCATCCCAATTTCTCTTGGGGAGGAAATCAAAATCAGATACAGGGCCAGAATCAATATAGATCACAAGGTCATGGGCAAGCCTATCAACAGCAGGGTCAAAGAGATAATCAAAATAGCCTGCAAGTAACATGAGCACTAAGGAGATGTTAAAGAAAATCATAGCTGATCAAGCTAGAGAAAATGGGAACATGGATAAGATAGTCTCTGATTTGATAATCAAATCAATTGACAACTCAAAATCTAGAGAAGCAATTTGGGCAAATTTTCTAGTGCTCAAATTTCACGTCATCAAGGATGTTTGCCAGGCAATATTGATCCTAATCTGAGGCAAATAAATGTGGTGGGTACTCGTAGTGGGTTTCAATAGGAAGAATTGGCTCCAAAGAAGAGAAACAGTGAAACTTTAGTGGGGGGGGGGGGGAGAAGACCAATGAGAGTGGACAGAGTACACATGAGTAAACAGTGCAACCAATAGTGAAACAGCGTCCGTAATTTCCTCAAAATTTTAAAAGCACTACAAGGATGAATGCTTTGATAAGTTTCTTTCTCTTCTCAAGCAAGTTCACATTAATCTACCTGTTGTTGATGTTTTGCAGGGAATACCAAGGTAAGAAAAATATGTGAAGGAGCTTGTAGCGAGCAAGAGGAGGCTAACAGAGTATGAATATGTGGAACTCACTGAAGAGTGCATCTCCAGGATTCAAAACAAGCTCCCCATAAACTGAAAGATCTGGGTAGCTTTACAATCCAGATCACTACAGGGAAAAGCATTCATGCTCGAGGGTTGTGTGATCTAGCGGAGAGTATTAATCTGATGCCAACATCTCTGTAAAATTGGGGCTGGGTATTACTAAGCCCACCACCATTATCTTACATTTGGTAAATCGCTCTGTAGCGAGGTTGGAATGTGTTGTGGAAGATATTTCGGTCCAAGTGGGATCATTGATATTCCCAATTGATTTTGTTGTGCTGAATTTTAAGCTAGATCCTGAGGTGCCTTTCATCCTTGGGAAACCCTTCTTGGCCATTGGGCATGTTATGATAGATGTAGCAGGTGGTCAAGTATTGATTATGAGGGCTCACGAAAAAGTTGAAGTGTTTGATGTTTATAAAGCGATGAACTTACCGACTGTGTATGATGAATTATCAGCCATAAAATTATAGATCTTGAAGCAGAAGCTCATTCCATCACATCCAGAGATCCACTAGAGTGAGTGTTGATGGGGCATGATATCTATGGTGATGTTGAAACAGGGGAAATGGTGCAGTTTTTGGAGGCTTCTAGTTTAGGTATTTCGAGAGATAAATGGGAACCTTTGAATATGGTATTGGGGCATCCAATCAAGCCATCAATTGAAGAAGTACCCAAGCTTGAACTGAAGACACTAACATCCCACTTGAGGTATGCATTTTTGGGAGATGATAAGACCTTACCTGTGATGTAGATCTGTCTAAATTACTAGGTGAAGCAGCTTCGACATTATAGAAAAAGAGGGAAGAATTCATTGGCTCGCAGATAATTGTCATTTATGGGATAAGTCCGACATTGTACATGCATAAGATATACATAGAGGAAGGCCACAATCCTAGTGCACAACATTAGTGTCGTGTAAACCTAGTCATGAAAGATGATGTGACGAAGGAAGTAACTGACTGCTTAAATGCAGGGATAGTGTACCTCATATCAGATAGCAAGTGGGTAATATGTGCAAGTGTACCTATGAAATGGGGAATGACTGTGGTGACTAATGATAATAACAAACTGATCCCACTGGGACAGCTACTGGGTGGCGTATTTGCATGGATTATCATAAGCTAAACAAGGCCACCAGAAAAGATCATTACCCGGTTTCCTTCATTGATCAGATGTTAGATATGCTAGCAGGGTAGGAGTATTATTGATTCTTAGATGGTTACTCACAGTATAACCAGATTGTGATCACACTAGAGGGTCAAGAGAAGACGACCTTCCCTTGTCCATATGGCACGTATGCTTTTAAGTGTGTGCCCTCTAGACTTTGTAATGTACCAGCCATATTCCAGATATGTATGATGGCAATCTTTCATGATATGGGTGAGGATTTTGTTGAAGTGCTCATGGATGACTTCTCGGTTTTCGATGAGCATTTTCACCTTTGTTTGCGTAATCTTGACATGGTCCTTGCTCGATGTGAGGGAACAAATCTTGAATTGAATTGGGAAATGTGTCATTTTTTAGTTCGAGATGGCATTTTTCTAGGTCATAAAGTCTCGATAAGCAGGTTAGAAGTTGATAGAGCCAAGGTAAAGGTAAGTGAATAATTGCCACCTCCTAGCTTAGTGAAAGGAGTAAGAAGTTTCCTTGGGAATGCTAAATTATATAGTAGGTTCATCAAGGATTTCTCCAACACTGCTAGACCTATATGTATTCTATTGGAGAAGGAGGCTAAATTTTTGTTTAATGAAAGTTGTGGGAAGGCCTTTGAGTTGCTGAAGAATAATCTAATATAAGCTCATATCTTAATTACTCCTACTTGGGAGATACCTTTTGAGCTTATGTGTGATGCTAGTGATATAACAGTGGGTGCAATGTTGGGCCAAATAAAGAAGAAGGTGTTTCACTCTATTTACTATGCCAGAAAGACCCTTGATTCAGCACAGGCAAATTACACAGTCATAGAGAAGGAGATGCTTGGTCTAGTATTTGCCTTCGACAAGTTCAGATCTTACTTGGTAAGTACTAAAATTATTGTTTACACTGATCATAATGCAATCAGGTACCTTTTTAATAAGAAGTATGCAAAGCTAAAGCTTATCACATGGATCATACTACTCTAAGAATTTGATCTGGAAATCAAGGATAGGCAGGGCACTGAGAATCAAATCACTGACCATTTGTAAAGATTGGAGAATTCATCTCATGTGAACAATGAAGGGCAGATTTGTGACAAGTTTCCTGATGAAAAATTGTTAGATTTAGACATTACGCAAGTACCTTGGTATGCTGACATTGTGAACCTTCTTATGGATTGTTCCTACCTTGTGCTTCTACTCTCCCAAAGCAAAAGCTCAGTTACAATGCAAAGTTTTACATATGGCATGATATATTCCTATTCAATCAAGGGACGGACCAAGTAGTGCGAAGGTATATAGCTGAAAATGAGGTGAGGCAAGTATTGGAGAGTTGTCACTCTTCACCATATACAACCCATAAGGTATTATAGTCGGGTTTATTTTGTCCAACTTTGTTTAAAGATATTGCACTTTTTGTGAAGGGTTGTGATTAGTGTCACATAATGGGAACCATTTCAATACGGCATGAGATTCCATTGAGCAACATTCTAGAGGTCGAGATATTCAATGTATTGGGGATAGACGCCATGGGCATTTCCCTGCCTTCAATGGGAATCAATACATTCTGATGGTAGTGAACTATGTGTCTAAGTGGGTTGAGGTTGTCACCTTGCCTACTAATGATGTAAAGGTTGTGGTGAATTTCATCAAGAAGCACATAATCACCAGGTTTGGAACTCCAAGATCCATGATCAGTGATGGTGGTAAGCACTTCATAAATTATTCAGTGCGAAATTTATTGGGTAAGTATGGAGTGCGACACAAGGTAGCTACACCATATCATCATTTGACTAGCGGTCAAGTAGAGGTATCAAATCTAGAGGTTAAGTATATCTTGCAAAAGACTGTGAATGCATAATGAAAGGATTGGGCTGAAAAGTTAGATTATGTATTTTGGGCATACAACGTTGTGTATAAGACACCAATATCAACTTCTCCCTATTGGATGGAGTTTGAAAATCATGCCATCTTCCGGCGAAATCGGAATACCAGCCTATTGGGCCATAAAAAAGTTGAATCTAGATCCTGAATTGGTTGACAAGAGGAGAATAGGTCAATTGCATGAGCTTGAGTAGTTCCGGCTCCATGCCTATGAAAAGGCCAAGTTATATAAAGAGAAGACGAAGAAGTGGCATGAAAATCACATTGTACCACGTACCATTGAGACAGGCCGGTTGGTGTTGTTGTTCAATTCGAGATTGAAGTTGTTCCCTAGGAAACATCGGTCAAAGTGGAGTGGACCATTCGAGGTGGTGCGAATAAATCAACATAGGGTTGTGGAGCTAAATAATAAGGACAAGAGCTCCACATTTCTAGTGAATGGGCAGCGAGTAAAGTACTACTTCGAAAATGATATGGATTTTGAGCGAGAAATGCTCGAGTTAGATGACGAATGACGAATGAGTTGGGTCGAACCACGACGTTAAACCAGACGCTACATGGGAGATAATCTCTGACCACATGTATTCTATAGTAATTTGGTTTTCTTTTCTCTGATTTTCATTCTGAAGACTTAGTTGCTTTTCTCTCTTCATGTAATAGTTAGGATATATAAAAAAAATAGAGAAAACACAAAAATATGAGCTGTGCCATGACCAAAACTAAGGCGCTGGATGGGAGGCGACCCATCGGATTTGTGTTAATTGGGTGTTGTTCTTGAAATTTGCAGGTAACATGGCTCCGTATGGAGCTGCGTCGTGGAGGTTCCCCATGTATTTCATTTCACTGGGAATTAATTTGCCAACACTAACAGTGGAATCTGTATTAGGAGCGCGTCGCGGAGGCAACTTAGTTTTTTTATTTTGACAAGAATTAAAACTTTCCTCAAAATTAAAAGGTCTTTGTAACTGAACCACATTGGGGAGAGAGTCACTATTTTGTCATTTCGTTGGAATCATTTTTCTAGCCAAACCAGAGGATTTCATAATGGGGTCGCGTCATGCCTGGCAAGTAAGATTTTCGATTCTCATTAAATAGACGGGTTTTACCCGCCAACCCTTAAAGAAAACCGACCCAATCCCTCTTTTCACCCCTAAATTCACTCTAATTCCCCCATTATTTTCCCTCAACCCCATGATTTCACCTTTCCTTCTCCCCTCACGATTTCTCAATGCCAAATCCATAACCTTGAGGCTTTCCACCATCTATTTTCCCTTAATCCTCTCCATTTCTCGCGTGTAGGTATGTTCTCTCTAGTTGTTCCTTTCGTTTTAATGCCCCTTTTTGATACCATATATGGGGAATGATGTTTTGAGGCTTTTGTGTGTTGAATATGGTAGGTCATATAGGAGTATGATTGTGTGGGGTATGATTGGGAGAATTTTGAATATCATGAAAGGCCTATTTGTGAAGTTTGTTAAGTGTGTGTATGATTATTATGTTGGGTGTAAAGTTTTGGGTATCACCCTCTAATTAATGAGACTTCATAGTTGGGGTGGGCATGTATGATTAAAATAGCCTGACCATGTGGGTGTATTAGGTAGTTTTTTTATTTTTGTATACTTGTAGTGATGGTGAGAATGCTGTGTGGGTATGAATGTCAAGTGTTGAATTGGGAAATTGTGCTACTCACCTTGTGTTGATTTTTTGAGGGGAAGTCTGTGTACCGAATTGTTTAGCATAGGTAGTATGCACGAGTGAGTGTGGGGTGGTCCTCTTATCACCCATGACTTGTGATTGTTATATGTATTCTTATGAGCTAAGATGGTTTTGTATGGGTTGTGTTCAGTGTGCGGTCATTATGTCAGGAACCCAACACCCCAGTAAGAAAGTGGCCTCCTCAAGCCAGAGAAAGAGAGATCATAGTATGCAGAATGTTCCTCCCGTACCGGCAATCCCGCATGGGCAAACACGCCAATTTGGATTGAAGGCAGTAGCCAAAGAAGGAAATATGTGGTGGAAAAAGCACACAGAGGCTTGATACTTCTCTGACGTGTGCATTAAGCAGGATAGTTTGGCCAGGGACATCCCCTGGATTTTGAGGCGGATCCAAGAGCTCCATTTGAAGTCTAATTTTGTTGAGCCTGTGGAATGCAATTTACATGTGGTTCACGAATTCTATGCTAACTAGGCAACAAAATCAAGGTCGCACTTTATGAGGGTGAGAGGAGTTGATGTGGACCTCACTCCAGCAGTTTTGAATGACATATTGAGCACTACAGCTGACACTGATCCCTTTGGTATTGATAGGATTGAATATCCACCCCCCTCACCAAGACATTAGACACACTCTCTTTGGGTCACAGTCTATGGTTCGGTGGACCAAGCACAGTTCAAAGAGATTCCACCAATCACTGATGGACGTATGCTCACATGATTAGGGAGGCTTGGGTTCTGTTGAAGATCATCATGAATTCCTTGATTATCGGGTTGCATTATACGGACATCACTCGTGACAAAGTGTTTTTGTTGTATGCTCTAATGAATGACACAAAATTGAACCTGGGGCAGTACTTAAATCCTCCATGAGGAAGGCCCAGGTTAACAGGGGGCGCAAGTATGCCTTTGGGGGCTTTATCACCTATTTTTGTCATTCGGCAAGCGTTCTGGAGGAGTAATTGGATTATATAACGCCACTCTTTGTTGTGCCAGAGGACGTTACCAAGACGAAAGGGTGTAATAATGATTTTTTTCCACCACTTACAACGGCAGAGCTTAGAGACGCGATGAGATAATTATGGCCCACATGTATGGGCTAGAGATACTGAGGCATAGGAATGGATTTTCGGCCTTAACTGTGAAGCATCTTAAGGAGATGGGCACTAGGTATCCTCTAAATGCGCATGCGAGTGTAATATTGGGCATTGGGGCACAGTTCTTTGAGCATATGGATGATGATGTGCCCACATATGAGGACAGGTTGCGGACCAACTCCGATGTGGATTATGACTCCGAAACGGAGGATGTGGACCCATTGTAGGCCATGGAGGAGGCTGTAGAGGAGATTCCGTAGAGGATTGATCTGGGAGTGCTTCACCTTACCTTGTACTTGAGAATTTTGATGTTTTGTCGCACTAGGGACAATGCTTGCTTTTGTAATGTGGGGTAGGCTGTGAGTTCATCTCTGATGTATATAGTTGTTTGAACAATAGTAGCTTTGTTTATATTATTTTTATTTTGGGTTCCTTGGAGCTTGTTTTCGATTTTTTGACCAAGGATAGTCCTTTGAACCGTACAAAATACAAAAAGATTTTTCTTCTTAGGATTGAGAAAGTCCTCGTAGTTGAGTCAGATTGCTTTATGATAGATGGATGACGATCGTCTTAACGGCAATTTTCGTTATTGAGTCTTAGGTATGGTGTTTGTGCTGAAGCTTAAATTCTAAAAAAGAAATCTTGTTGAAAGCATGTGGATTCCTTTGAATTCTTGTATTTGATTTTAAATATTGCAACTTAAGCTTAATTTAAACTTTTACATGAGTTGAGTGTTGTCCTTGATGATAAAGCTGACTTGAATTGAACTTGTGCCATGTGTGGTGAGACATTTTGTATTCCATGTAGTGCATCTTAGTGTAGAACTTGGCCTGCATGTTATTGAAGCGAAATTGAAAGTGTGCTTTGTTTAGGAAATGATAATAAGCCTCCTTTGATATGTTCAGAAACTTTAGCCTTATCAAATATACTCCCACTAGTATCCCCATTGAGCCTGTACCTTTTTTTTTTGTTGGTAGCCGCATTCTTACCTAAACAGTTTTATTGAATCCCTAGTTGTTTGTACCCTTCTTACCTAAGCATTGTAGCATAGACTAATTGGAATTAGTAGAATTGAAAGTCATTAGATAGTTTAAGTGTCAAAAGGTGATCATTGATAGACGCAAGGTGATGAAAAATCCCTCATTGAAAGAATGAGCCCGGATATAAAAATAAAAAATAAAAAATAACATTAAAATTAGTATACAGAATAAAGATCTAGGCGGAATTCATGAAATGATGTGAGTTACTTATGATAGGATTGTTAAAGAGAGGGCTACAAAATGAACAAAAAGGAAATAAAGAGGTAATGAGGTCTAAAACGTACACAGTGCTTAGAAAAGTGTAAGTCACTATTATATAGCCTTTCAACTCGTCCCCTAGCCTACATTACAATCCTTGAAAGTCCTACTTGATTCTTTGGAAAGCATGCTTAATTAGTGGAGATATACATAATGAGAAAGCATATGGTTCTATGTGCATATATGTGAATGGTCCTTGTGAATGTGAGGTTTGAGTCTTGATGATAAGTCCATACGTTGAGTGAGTTTGTGGACTACTTTCTTTGCGTGAGGGGCACTTGTTTGATGAAAAGATCAGCGGTATCTGATGGTTACCATGAAGCTTTAATGTTTAAGTTGCTAAAAGTTGTTGAGTCAATACTTGAAATCATGTAGTATCTAAATGAAGGCTAAATGTGAATGAAATCGTGCTTATTTTGATTTGATAAAAAAATTCTTCAATGTAAGTTGCGGAACCACAAATGCTTTTGTTAGTGAGTCTAGCTCTAGGGTTTAGGATGGAAAATTGTTCAGGGACAAACAAAGCTCTAAATGTGAGGTGGTGATCTTGGGTCTGTTTATATGCCTAGGAGCTGAATAACACCCTTACTTTAGCCAAGTTTGAGGACAAATTCTTGTGTTTGGGTAGTATTTGAGTCATATATTTCATTTTGATTACCCAATATGATTAGTGATCGTAGGTTATTAAAGAAGAAGAAAAAGGTACAAGAAAATGGAAGCACAAGAATCTGAAATGGATCTGATCACTAAGGCGCAAAGGACAAAGGCAAAAAGGAAATTCAAATTGAAGAAATCCCAGCATCGTATCCTCTCCGCGACGAGGAGAGGGAATTAATTATTTTTACACTGAGGATGTTGAGGCAAAAGACTGTGTATCCTCTGTAGTCGCGGAGAGGAGGAGTTTAATAAAAGTTGAAATTGCCTGGCCCCTGCGTGTCACGATTCTGTGCCCTAATTTTATGTTGATTTTCCCAAACTATAAATAGACTCAGATTTTATTATTATATTTATTCTTTTTCTAGTTTTTGAAGAACGATGACTTTGGGAGCTATTTCATCTATCCTTCGGGTTCATTCCTAATATTTACTTCATTCGATTTCTCTTATGCTTATTGAATATTTCAAGATTGAGAATCATATTATGAGTAGCTAAATTCCTAGTTCTGGGTTGTGGTTACGAGATGATTGTATTTTATTGACTTCGATGGATTGGTTTTTGTTATTGTATGAATTTCTCTTTTGTTCTTCATTTAGTATTTCATGTCTGGCCACCATTGAAATAAATGTTTTGTCCGAATTGAACTCAGAAGAGGAATAAGAGGATAGAACGTGGACAAATGGAGCATGATCTCAAGATTTACGATTGATTTGTATCTAGGATAGGGATATACATAGAAACCTTGCTTGAATAGTACACAGGATGAAAACATATTGCTCAGTAATTGATTTAGTCTATCCCACTCAACGATGTAGTTAGGTTGCCAGTTACCGTAGGCGATTAGAGGTCGGGAAACCATGATCATACATTTAACCCTGAAATCAGTTATTCGATAACCGATTGACATCCATTAAAGAAGACAATATGCATGAATCCATAGCAGGTTGTAGCCGTGGAATTTCTCAAGTCATTGTTTGAACTCCAAGTTGAAATTTAATCAAAGTAGTTTACTTAATTGATTTAGATACTTAATCATTTAGAATAATGCATCACTATTTCTGAAAACACTTACTCTAAGTTCTAGTTATTTGAAGAATTAAATACCATCAAATCTTATGTCTTTGTAGGTACGATACCCGACTACTTTATTACTTCCACGATCATGTACACTTGCGTGTGCATTTGGGCGCAACAGCTTCGTCCAAGAATCCAGACAATAATAACTCACATTTCACACTACCAATAGAATTCATGTTCAGGAGACAACTTTCGTAATGTAAGAACCCATGATGAACCATTTTTTATTTCCTTTGAGGAATAATCAACCTGTTTCCAACTAAAACAAGAAAGAAGTCGATCCTTTTCTATTGAACGCGTGTACAACATTCCTTGACATAATCTCTTGCATCCAAAAGAATGCCTATGTTTAAGCTATTAGGCATGATGCTTTTAATACGAAATAAAGTTCTTCACTCGTTAATGATAATTGATACATGTGTTAAATTGTGTGGGACACTGTGGCAATGTTAATGGGATAATGCCAAAGCAAGAAAAAAAGTACGTACAGTCAACTGTGAAGGCTGGCGATTTGGAAGATTTCCAAACGTTCAAGTGTTATTATAATGCATAGTGATCTGGTCAAGTATAATTAGGTCAATTAATGTTCAATGGCTTTATAGATTCATGTCATGTGTACTATACAATAATTTATGATTGTGATCCATTTAATTATATACTCATTATTAATAATTAAAAACAACAAAGCCATCAACTATTATTATTTTTTAAAACTATCAGATAAAGCAATTTCCTGACTTTTTTACCTGTCAAACCTCGTACCTTTTGAGAAGATCATACCTATCAATAAAAAATATGCATTAATTTTTCACAAGTATGACAATACCAATGCTGCAAGTTTGTTACTGAGAATTCACAACATCCCTCCTTTTTATCACTCATTTTGCAAGTATTGGAAAAAAAAATATGAGTACCAAGCATCCTTTATGTGTCCAATCAACTTGAATAGAAATGATGCTCATCAACAACATATCCAATGTAGTTTAAAAAGAGTAAAGCGTACGTTGAACTTATTCCTATTTCATAGAGATAGAGAGTGTTTCCGTTAGACCTTAACCTTAAATAAAAACTACCAAATAGTTCGAAAAAAGGGGATACATATAGGAGAGCAATAACAACAAAATAATTCGAAATGCAAAGTAATACACAACAAAAAAGAGAAAGAGTATTAACGAAAATGAAATAATGCAATAATCTACTACTGCAAAGAAGAAAGTTCTGAAAACGTAAATTATTTAGCATAGATCATAATGTAATATTATCTTGAAACTTTTGTTATCCTTGACTCTCAAAAAGGTTTGCCTGCAAAACATAAATAATTTTAAAATGTTAACAGTTTAATGTGTACATTAACAAATGAAAATAAAAGGATTCATCCAATATGAACCTGATCACGAGGATGTGAATAAGACTTGTGTGAATGTGCTAAAGTATGTATAAGAGGAAGGTTCATGCACAAGTGATAAAAATGAAGTTAACTGAAAATGATATACATATTTTTTTACCTCAGATCCAAAAATATTACCGTAATTAGCACTTGAGTAAAGCTAGGACATTTCATCATATAAAAAGAGAAAATTATGAATTATGGGATAAGTCAGCACAAGACATGTGTTGATATGCACTTAAATCGGAATTCTCGAAAACACTTCCCTTTGATATTAAATCCTATCGATTAATAAAACAGATATAGCAAATATAATTGGGTAATTCTAAATATTGGAAAGAGAAAATTGATTGAAAGTATTTGCATTATGAAATTGTGTCCTATATATCGATCCATTTTGGTTAGCAAACTCAACTTTCTTGTGTTTTGAGTTCACCTCAAGACAATCTTTGACCCTCGATCTTTTTCTGTTGCTTTCTATATTTTATTATTTTTGGATCTTAATTGTGAGAATATCTTTACTAGTAATATTTTCTTCTAGTTTAAGGAGACGGAGTTGTCACCTTCATGATTTGCTTCAGCTTTAATTTGCACCTAACTCATTTCCACATGCTACTGCTATCTAGTATATATATTATATATATATATCCAGAGGAGGAGCTAAGTGGGCTCTACTAACGAGAATTCTTATTTTATATATATGCAATCCAACTTTGGGTGTCTACAAGTAGACACATAAAGTTGAACAAGTAGAAACATGAGTCCTACATGTCATAATACATGTAATTAGGACACAAATTTCCATGTAGAATATTTCGCCGGGCATACGTGTTACAAATTTAAGTGTGCAAACCCAAAGTTGGAGGATATAAATGTGAAATGAGGCTTCAAATCGACATTCAAACTTTCACTGAATTGTGTGCTAGCTATTGATACCACCTGAAATAATTTTTCTCTCAATGCATAGAACCACGCTGTTATATTTCTCAAACATAAGCATAGTATTCCAAACAACTATATATTCATAAATAAATGCATCTTCTAAAATCACCACGAAAAGCTGCATTATTTTGTTCGATATGCCAAACACATAACCTGTGAATTAATGTGATGGACTTCAGGTATCACAAGTGAGATAGCAGCAACTTGGTCGTCGATCGGTAAAAAATGTTTTTGGTTTTCTTTCGGACACTACTCTGAAAAATGTCTCAAACAATGATGTTGAAGTCTCATCGTACATTAAACCTCCTCCAAAAACAACAATTTTTTGTTCAATCCAACTAAACTAGCCAAGGCTCTATTCGTCTGGTAAAAAAATTATCATTTTTGAAACCGTCCAAAATATATTTGTCATCATATCATCAACATCCGACATCAATTATCTTCTTCTCGAAATATTCTAACACTACTTCTGGACGAAACAAAAAAAAATATTTACCATTTCTTCAATATTAGAACTTAGTAGAAAATAAATATTGTTTGTAAGTTAATTTACCTGCTTCCCCTTTGTATTGTACGACGATAGCTCTTCTGATCTAACTTGAGTTTATTCTACTCATACAATCAAATGTTGCGCAGCCTCTGCTAAATCTATTTCATGAGCTTGAACTTCGTAATTTTTTATTTGTATTGACATACTCTCTGCCAACACCAAAACCAATCTCTCTTTGCATATTCATTGTAAAATTTAAGTGCACTATCAAACTCAACACCAACTTGAGAGTTCCTTTGTAAAACTTCTTCAGGAGTAATTTCACACATGCTTTCTCCAAATTCTTAAGTATATATACTTCAAGAAAAGATCAAACTCAAAAATATCATTGAGTTCTAAATACTAATTCAACCAAAGAACGTGATAATACATTTTTAAAAAACTTATTTGGAGGTTTTCAAATAATTATAAAAATATATTTGTTCGGATTCTTTAAAATTGTACTAATTTTTAAAAATCCAACACAAGAGTGCGGTATTGAAAGTAAAGAATTTGCACAACTTAATATACTACTAGATCAAACAAATATAAAAAAATCAACTTTAATATATATAAAGGAATCAAACTTAATAAGTTCAAACAATAACTAAAATTAAAAGTAAAGAAGAGAACAAAACCAAACTTTGTATTTGAAAAGAATCATTGTTTCACGTCTTGAAACTCTTAGATTTCTTAAAAGGAAAAAAAAAAGATACTTATAACAAATGAATGCATATCTTTTATTTATAGGTATGATCTTCCCAAAAGATACGATGTTTGGTGGGTAAAAAAAAACGAGAAGTCCACATATTCCTGCCAATCTTATTTATTATTTATTGTTTTTGAGAAATTGATTAGCTAGGGTGCACTTAATTGCTTTATTTGATAGTTCTAAAAACTAAGAATAGTTATTGTTTACAATAGGGATAAGGGTTTGAAAAATACCCCAACTTTGATCGAATTTGTTGTTGCGATACTAAACTTTCATAAGGACCTATTACCTCCCTAGACTATTTAATACCGTATTTTTTACTCCCTGAACTATTTAATAATGTATTTTAAAAGTATATATGTGCCACGTGAACACATTACTATTTATTATTTTTTTTATCCACGTGGGCAAATATATATGTTTAAAATACGGTATTAAATAGTCTAGGGAGGTAATAGATCCTTATGAAAGTTTAATATCGCAACAGTAAATCCAACCAAAGTTAGGATAATTTTCAGACCCTTATCCCTTTATAATAGTTATGATGAGTATATAATTTAAATGAATGTCTTGTATGGTACACATGGCATGAATCAGGCCATTCAAAGTACATTATCATATATTTTATACAACTGTAGCAATGAAAAATAGACCCTAAGTGATTTAGTTTTATTTCAATATTTAAAAAAAAATCAACTTAATTTATTTAGGGGAAATTAAATCATCACAAATTTGAAGTTCTAATATGAATAATGGGAAAACCAAATAAATGAAACATTGAATAAAGTTGGGTGAATTGAATTATAACTAACTCATTGCTCAGCCCATCCTAACCCACGTAAACATTGGCAACACATTTATTATAGCCACCCATTTGCCCAAATTTTTGACCAACCTAACCACCGTTTGATACCCAACTCGATAGTCTCCATTTTACTTTGAAGAAGAAAAATTTAGGTGTTACATAGGATCAGAAGTTAGCTCGTTTAATGAACAACACATTTCAATCAAAAGACCTTCCATTGACCAAAGGTGCTCTCACCTAACCCCCCTTCTATGGATTAAAACACCTGCTGGCTGTTGCAAGTGGTGCAAACTTGCCAAATGTACACTGTACATATTTGCATGTATAATTCTTCCCTCAGGGTAATACAACCCTAGAATTCTGTATCAAAGCAAGCCATCATCACTTTGGAGACCATGGACCTTGCAAAAGGAATGTAACTCAAACTATACCTGTAATGCAACAAAAGAGCATCAACTTTCAAGTATAAAGAAATTATATTTACAATTTGACAATCTTAGAAAGATAACAAAGTCGAGTAGATGCAGATCTAGAATAAGGGCAAAGCTTTTTATTTTTAAGCTAATGCTCCTATCTACCCTAAGTTTGACCCAAATGCAAAAGTTGCTAAATAAGAGATTATTACCACCCTTCGGGGTGGCCCAGTGGTTTGGGCTTGGGACTTTCATGTTGGAGGTCTCAAGTCCGAAACCCCGTGCTAGCGAAAGCAAGGGGTTTGCCTTCTGGGTCGAGCTCGTCGCACCAGGCTTGCCTAGTGCGGGTTACCTCTCTTATGTGGTTTGTGAGCTATTGCATAGGAGAGAGGGTTTTACCCTGTGCGCACCAAAAGGGTAGCGGCTGCGGGTTTCTCTTGTCATAAAAAAAAAAAAAAAAGATTATTACCAGCGTGCTACACACAAGGTTACATGTTCATCAATAAAATTACATATACAACTTCTCAACATACTAGTTTATTCAAATTCTCAAAATTATTAACGCAAAATGTTTATTCAAGATTGAACCAGAATAACTACAGTTTGACATACCAGATAAGTGCACCAAACTCCAATATAATTGACAACAGTGTCAGTAGCTTGTTCCGCACCTGAGCAAGCAAAATGTAGATGAGACACAGAATGGAAAGTTTGTCGAAACCCAAAATGAGGAAACTAAAAAATGTGGCTGATACAGTAACTCACATATAGAGCACAAAACAGAGCAATGATAATGCTTGCTATATAAATGGCAGTGGCATATATACGAACTGGGTCAAGCATCATTGTCACTTGTCGTTTAGGCCCTATGAGGAACGCTGTGCTGCCACCCAAAACAAATCCAAGTGAAGATGAAACACAAAATGGTATAAAAAAAAGGCAGAAATCCCGGTTTTGAATGCTATATATTACACAACAAATCTTAAAAGTGAGGAAACTATCATTATCAAGTCTACTCTCTGTAGCATCCTTGCGTACTACATATCCTTGTTCCCTATTCTATCCTCTCATCAAAAGATCAGGGAAGTAAGATTAGAGGTTTCCTATGTTATGGAGTAGTGGGAAAGGAAATATGAACGAAAGAACGTGGTGACTCCTTTTAAGGAAGGTCAGAGTCCGAAACATTTCTAAATCGAACAGACCTCTCCTTCGGAAGTAATTTTTGATGTTTAAGAATGAGGGAGAGGCTTTATTGAGAGAGCTGATTGCACTTAAGTATGGAAGAAAGGAAAATGGTTGGTTCACTAAAAATTTAAGAAACTCATGGGTTTTGTGTGTGGAAAGGAATAATGAAAGGGTATCTGACTTCTCAACATATATGGGACTCCTAGTTGGGAATGGAAACTAAGTGTGTATGGTACACAACTAAAAATGGTTTCCTAGAAAATATTTCTTAGAAACATTATACTTATTTTCTTCTGTTCAGAAAGTAAGCAAAACAGTTATCCCAAGAGTTATTATATGTAAGCTAGCAAAACACTATGGGGGTGAGATGGAGCAGAGAATGAGGAGAGGTCATTTTCCTCATTTTTAAGGAACTTGTTTTGCTAGAAAAAAAATAATCCAGAATAGTTCCGAACATGGGGAAATGGAAAATGTTTTCCTCCCTACCACACCCTAAATTTGTTTTTGGCTTGACATTTGGTGGGAGGAAGGAACATACAGAGATGCTTCTTGGCTATACTTGAAACAAAGAAGTACCAACACCAAATTAAATTAGAAGACAATGAACTTGTAATGTCACTTACAGAACTTGTTATCCCTACATCCATTAGAGAAATCGTTGTCCTCATTTTTAAGGAACTTGTGTTTCTAAAAGAAAATCCCAAAATATTTTGATCAACCAAGCATGGGGAAATGGAAAATATTTTCTGAAAAATGTTTTCCTGCCTACAACACCCGAAATTCGTTTTTGGTTTGCATTTGGTGAGAGGAATTAACGTACAGAGATGCTTCTTGGCTATACTCCATTGCAAGAAACAAAGAAGTACAACACCAAATTTATTGTCTTATGGTAAATGTTGGGCTGACAAAGAAGGTTACAGCGAAATATCATCGGATACAAGTCTTCAAAAAATACATATGATGGTAAATGTTGGGCTGACAAAGCCTAACATATTCACAAGATACGTGTTGCAGAGATGTAAACATTAAGATGGACGGACGGTCAAAAGATTAAACAGGATTAGAAGCAGGTGGCTGATTGTCTTAACATCCCTTCCACATGAAAAACATCTTGAGCAAAGAGATATCCCTCTATTCGCAACATTATCAAGAGTAAGAACAGCCTCATAGGCTAAAAGTCAAGTAAAACATGCTACTTTATGAGATACTTAGATTTTCCAAATATGCTTTCATGGCCAGTTGGTATTTTGTGGCTCAATCTGGTTTAAGATCTTATACCCATCGCTCACCTTGTACACACCTTTGCCATGTCCCTTCCACCATAAGCAGTCCCCTCCATTTCTTCATCCTTGAAATGTCTCCAAAAACTTGTATAATTCAATCAATCCAGAAACCTCTCAATCATTCAAAGGTCTTCTGAGTCATAAATCCCAACTCTGATGATTCCACATCTCAGCCACTGTCTTTCTCTGTTGTTGGGCAAGGGTAAAAATATCTGAGAAAAAAGCCTTTAGCGAGTAGAACTCATCCACCTGTCTGTCCAGAGAAGTGTTTTGTTACATTGAATACCTTTATATCAGTTTTACTATCCAGAGAAGGCCAGTAAGATCTAATGGTTCTCCAGAGACCAACTCTATACAGGGTGGTAACTTCTTGAGAGACCCACTTATCCAAAACCCATATTTAGTTTTGATGGGCATACCTCCATAATCACTTCACCTTGACAGCTTTACTCTGATGCTTGAGGTTTTTGATACTTAACCCCCCTTGATTTTTCCTTCTAATAATATTTTTTCAATATAACTAAATGGAAACCTTTCCTTATTACCTTGCCAAAGAAATCATCTTCTGGTTACATCCAGCCTCTGTGTAACTGCCTGGGGTATATGATACAGACATCATATATGTTGGTAGTGCATCTATTATAGAGTTTATCAAGGTAAGTCTGCCTCCTAAGGATAGTATTGTGATTTCCACCTTGACAACTTCTCACACTTCTCCTGAACTACATTCCAGACTTCTATGGACCTTGATTTTGCTTCCAAAGGCATGCCGAGGTATACTGAAGGCAGGCCACCTACTATACCCAGAATTTGTATCAGCTGCTCTATATTAGGTACCAAATTAATTGTGTTAAATATGGTATCTTATTAGACAGTGTAGATGTGAGAATATCATCAATCCCTATAATTAGGCAATTAGGAGATTATGTAATATTCTTATTAGTTTCCTTCCTTTATTTACATTCTTTGTAACACTAATTAATCCCACTAACTTGAAAGAATAATCAAGACACTAATTCCCAAATTCTATTCTATTCTCCTTTTTATTTGTCATCATATCAGAGCCCTCATTTCTCTAATTTCCTTTTTCTCCAAAAACAGATTCTGCAAAACAGAATCAAAGAAACAAAAAAAATCTGTCAGTTTTGTTCTACTCTGCTACTGCTAGTTTCTATATCTTTTTGGTGATAAATAATGCCTCCACGCAATAATGACCGCCCTTTGATATGCAACAAATGTGGCTTATAATGGAGACGATATTTTGCCCACACCTGATGTTAGGGATGGATCATCTCAATCAATCACGTTAACTGGAGCAAACTATAATGACTACCTTCAGTACCAAGCATGAAGGCAACAGTCATCAACTTCATCAGTTGCTCGCACAATGCAACCCGGTAACTCCTTCGCTTATGTCGCATAGTCTTCATCTCAGGAACAATGTATTCTTGCTGGTGCTTCTGACCATATTTCTGGGAACAAAAATTATCTCTCTACTCTTATTACCCCTTATCCACTCTACTGTTACTTTGACTGATGGATCAAAGATTATTCTAGAAGGGATAGGTATAGCTCACCCTCTGCCTTCCATACCTTTAAAATCAGCCTTTTTTGCACCTGCATGTCCATATAATCTTCTTTCCATCAGCAAATTAACCAAAAACCGGAAATGTGTTGTAATCTACCTTGGTGATTCTGTTCTTATGCAGGACCGGAGTACAGGACAGATAATTGGAAAAGGACATGAGTCACAGGGATTGTACTTGCTATCCATCCCACAATCACATGTTGCTTTCACTTCTGCTGCTTCCTCTGAATTGCTCCATAATCAACTAAGTCATCTGAGTCTCTCGAAAATGCAGAAAATGGTTCCCAATATATCTAGTTTATCTTTGTTAGAATGTGAGTCGTGTCAGCTTGGGAAGCACACTCGTGCCTTTTTCCCAAAGCGCGTCAATAATAAGGCCACCTCTACGTTTGAAATTGTTCATTCAGACATATGGGGTCCAAGTTGTGTCAGTTCTTCCTTAGGCTTTCATTATTTTGTGACTTTTATTGATGATTATTCTCTATGCACATGGTTATTTTTAATAAAAAATAGATATGAGTTATTTTCTAAATCTTTCAAACATATTGTGTTGAAATTTGCAATCAATTTGGTATTGTCATTAACAAGTTAATCAACGATAATGCTCGAGAATATTTCTCCATTTCTCTCTTCTTTTATGTCATCCCAGAGCACCAGAGCATATTGCACTTGTCTTCTTGTGCACATACTCCTCAACAAAATGGACTTGTTGAGTGTAAGAACAAACATCTAATTGAAATAGCTCAGACATTGCTTATTCACAATCATGTCCCTATATGTTTTTGGGGTGATGCCATTGTTATTGCCTGTTATTTAAGCAATCATATGCCTTCTTTTGTTTTGCAGTACAAGAATCCACACTCAATCTTCTATCCGGACCAAAATTCATTCCCCCTTCCTCTAAGTGTGTTTGGTTGCACATGTTTGGTTAATAACCTTACCCCCGGAAAAGAAAACTTTCAGCACAAGCCTTTTAAATGTGTCTTTCTCGTTTATTATTGCCTACAAAAAGCATACAAATGCTTTGACCCCTCTACTACTAATAAGTATTTGATCTCTACATATGTTACTTTTTTCGAGTCTTCTCCATATTTTTCTCCTCATACGGATAATAAAAAGACTATGTCAACAGTCCTTCCAGTTCCAACTATTCCACCCCCCGCTTCACCTCTGTCTCTTAAGGTATATTCCCGACGACCTCAACCTCCTTGAGCCTGCTAATCCAGTTAGTATTTCTAACTCTAATACAGGTAAACAAAGCACCCTTGGTGACTCATTACCTACTCCAACAATGTCTCCTGCTTCGGTCAAGCACTTATCAAATGATCTTCCCATTGCTCTTCACACAGGTACTAGAACTACTATCAATCAAGCCCCCATTTATACTTATTTAAATTATCATCGCTTGTACCTTCATATCAAGCCTTCATTATTAGCTTATCCACTGTCAAAGTTCTCAAGATTGTTGCAGAAGCATTGGTTCATCCAGGTTGGCATCACGTTATGATTGAGGGAATGACTGTTTTGCATGATAATGGTACTTGGGAGCTTGTTCCATTACTGAAAGGCAAAACTCTTGTTGGTTGTCACTGGGTATTCAAAGTTAGGTTCAGATGGAGCTATTGATTGTCTCAAAGTGAGACACAGCTGCTAAGGGATACACTCTAATTTATGGCATTGACTATGGAGACACTTTTTCACCAGTTGCCAAGATGGCTTTTGTCCATCTTCTCATCTATATGGCAGCAATGAAACATTGCCCCCTTTTCCAGCTAGACATAAAAAATGCATTCCTTCACAGAGAACTTGCAGAAGAGGTGTATATGGAGCAACCATCAGGATTTGTTGACTTCGCCAATCCCCTTATGATCTCTTATACATAGCTATACATCATATATGCACAGTTATACACTATTTATACAATATCGATACATTACATATACATGTGGCCATTTAGTTGGAAAAAAGAATTGGTTGATGGTACATTTATGTAAGAAGCCTAGCAAAATAACACTAGGTGATTTCTTCTCATCCATCTAAGCTTTGATGGCAGAGTTACCCTCTACATGTGCTGGTGAGAGATAGCAAGCACCAAGTAGAATAGTCGAGATGCGTACAAATTGGCCCGGACACCACCATCTTAAAAAAAAGAATATCTTTGTCACACAAGAAAATTAGTACAAAGACAAAGAAGACGCAGCCAATTTTTAAAGGATAAAGGAATAAGAACCTCTATTGGAGAATCAACGCTCTAAGAAAATGATGTAGAGTCATGTCGATTGTTTCCACTAAAGGTCACCTGCCTCACCTGGACCTAAATGGAGTAACTCTTACCCAGGACAATCTCAAATGAAAAAACATTGTCATAGTCAACAGATGTTATATGTGGCTATAGGACTCGGAGAGAGTCAGTCATCTCCTACTACACTGCCCATTTGCAACAGAATATCTGGAATTCTTTTCTGCCTATTTTTGGTCTGCAATGGGTCACACCACACACTATCAAGGATGCTTTGACAGGCTGGAATTTTCGGAGAGTTGACAAATCAATCAAGAAGATCTGGTGATTGAGTCCAGCAGCAATTTTTTGGTGCATCTGGAAAGAACGAAATAACAAATGCTTTGATGGGATTTCAACACTAATTCACTTAACCGTTCCTGACATCTGGACTTGAATGGGTGATGTCAGGAACGGTTAAAGAAACATTGCTTTGTATCCGTACAAGACAAGAGAGAAGATGTAGGGCTTTGGATGTTGCTCCACTAGCGCTTATGTAGATTGTACGGAAAGAGAAAAATAGGAAAGCTTTTGATGGGAATGATGGAATATAGAAGGACCTGGTATACTTGAAGAATAGCCTCTTATCTGATTTCTTTTTGGTGCACCCGCAAGGTTTTGTATAGAACATTGGGTGTTGTATGTAGAAGCTCACATTTTCTATATGGATTTTCTACTTTTTGATATACTTCTTGTACATGGGTGTTGAAATCTGATTTCTTTTTGGTGCACCCACAAGGTTCCTATTTGTATAGAACATTGGGTGTTGTTTGTAGAAGCTCACATTTTCTACTTTTTGATATACTTCTTGTACATGGGTGTTGAATCCACAAAGTCTACAAACAAGGAAGCTATAAGTAATGCAACTATGAATCTGATGGGAAGTTCGATCTTGGCTCAGGATGAACTTTTCGCCCTTCATTTCATAAAATTTTATGTCATTATCAACAAAAATCAAAACATGCATCATACAAAACAAATGGAAATAGAGAATGTTATAACAGACCTTCCAAGAGCAAGCAAATTCCCAAAAGAAAATGTAATTCCAAACTTGATTGGATTGAAGAAAACCAGCATTGACTGTCATAAAGAAAACAATTACATATGCATGAGATTTTATGTCAACCGTGCGATTATTCTATAAAAACTGATACTGAAAAACTGAAAAAGATTATACTATAGAAAAAAAATTACACTACCAAGAAAATAAGTTAGCAAGTGAACACTTCATTGAAGAACAAAAGAACTAATAAGCTAACTATAAAAAAAAAATATTGACTGCTGATAAGCTGATGTTATTCAACAAAAAATCCTTCAGATTAATGTCCAGTTAAATTTAACCATTAGTTCTGAACAAATTTGTACACAAGAAATCATTGGTAGTGCACATAATATCTCCAATAATTATGACCAAAAAAACTCAGACTGCAAAATATTAACTTTTCAAAATAAATATAATTTGTCAACAAAGCAAGAAATACATTGGTCAAGGACTTCATTCCTCATCATTGTTATGAAGAAGTTGGAAAAGAAAAGGCTAGTCCCCTTTACTCCTGTCTCCTGTAATACATTTGTAAAGCACCAAATCCAGATATCTTCATTAGATCAATACTACCAAGAATTAAATCCATCCTGCTCCCACAGACAACATAAGAAATGGTATACGACAATAGATTCTAGTCTTAAATCTAGCTATCTCTTTCCGTCTAATCATCACTCTCGCTAAAAACTATGACAATTTTAAAGGAAGAATATAAAGAAAGTGAAGCATCCTCCGTAGGCCCATTAGGTATAACAACACCAGGTTAGAGTTGCATCACAATTCAAAACGTAGCAGAATCACTCAAAAAAATACTGTTTTAGCTAATGAGCTGAAAGCGACAAGCATGTAAAGTCTGGAAGCTAAGCATCTATAAAGATAAGTTACAACACGACAAAAGCCCACTTCAACAGTCACCAATAAAGCAATAAATTCTTTTTGACTGGAAAAAGTTGAACCAATAGGTTACGCATCGCTGACTCCATGTAATGCATTCCAAGATCCTAAAAAAACTAGACACGGAAATGAAAGCAGGAAAGGAATTAGAGAAGTGAAACTCACCAAGAGAGTACAGGCGATACCAGTTGTTAAGCATATAGCAAAACCATAAAGCCTCTGTTGAAAAGAAAAAAGTTGAGCATAGTTGGTCACTGGTTACATATATCATAGTGCAGTTAGTTTCCCAATTCAATTTATGCAAGAAAATTCAGTGTAGGTGTACTGAAGCCTCACATTCTAAGATGAATAAAGCAGATTTAACAGATCAACGGACAGTGGGCATTTCCACTGATCACCATAGTTAGTTCTTCTTGGTTAAATCTCACTAAAAGCACGTGTTATATTTTCTTGAACATTTTACATGTTGTACTCATTACAAAGTATATTCTTTTTAGCCCATTACTGATCATATAGGTGGCTTACTAAAAGGAGAGAGGAAATATGGAAACCCGATAAAGAAAACTGAATAATGAGAAAATCCCGTTCACAAGTCAATACACACTAAATCCACGTGTCTGCATAAAATTAAGTTAATTAACAAGTCCGTTCATTAGGGATTGAGAATTTCCAGGCCCTTTATCCAGCCTTTGTGAATCCTCTCTAAGTTAACATTTAATAGACAGCAACAATGGTGTATTTCAGTAGTAATTACATCAGGAGTATGCAGTAAGCAAAACCAAAAGCTCTATCATCTATATCCCTCCTAAACTATCTAAAAAGTGAGTAATAGCCTACACCTCTTTGGGGAGGACATGGTTACACACTTACACCAAATATAAAGGTTTATAAGGCAATTCAACTTCAAACTCTGGAAAGGGATGCTCTTCTTTTCGAAGCATCTCTGGTTCCTTTCCTTCCAAATTGTCCACCAGATGCAAGCGGGGACAATCTTCCATCTCTCATTGTCTGATGTATTCCCTTCTCTATTCCAGCATGCTAGAAAATCTGAGGTGTGTCTTGGCATGGGCATGGACCAGCTGATTCCCCTCAAATTCAAAAAGACCTGCCAGTCACTCTGCAATGGAGGAAGAGATGGTTTGTTGTCTCTGTTTCTATCTCACTAAAAAAGCACCTGGAGCATAACAGCCTTCCCCCTTTTCATTAGATTGTCCTGAGATAGTACTGCTTCCCTAGCTACCAACCAGGTGAAACAAGCCACCTTGTGAGGTACACTAATTTTCCATATCATCTTCCAAGGCCATTAGATTGTCCTGAATCCTCTCATCTTTGGTGCCTATCTTACAAGGATTCTTCATTTTTTATATATATAGCTATGTCTAATGAGTATTAAATGGTTAGGTCCTTCAAAGTACTTAAAGAGCCATAAAACATCATCATAAAACAATGTTGTGATTTAAAATGCTGCAACGTGCTTCAATGCAATGTCCAACATGACATGTGAGGAAGATATGAATATGTCTTATACCTTATTTTCATTTTTTACTACCACCGGTACTTGGTTCCCAAATTGTCCAAAGATGGCCAACTGTTAAAGCTTAAATCAAACATGTTTCTTTGGGGATTTACACATGTGACTGACACTATAACATACATTTATGTTCACTCAAAAAGGCTCATCCGTATAACATACATTTATGTTCACTCAACAAGGCTCATCCTAATCTATGTAAAGATTATTGACTTAGCCCTATCCTATCAACTTTATATTGGAGCTCATCTAAGTTTCTCAGACTCTTCACTTTTGGTGCCGCAACCGTGTCGACACGACATGGGTGTGGGATCCGTGCCCGATTTGATCAACCAATTTTGGGTACTTTGACCAAAATTGATGGGAAAAGTCTAGACAGTTATAATGATTACTGTAATGAATACAAAAGCTAAGCTGAAATTGAAGAAAATAAAATATCTTTTATATAGAAATTTCTATGTCACTACTTTTCCTTTTAAAAAGAAAAGTTCACTAACATAATTTTTCCTTTCCTCAGAGGACTCTCCAACGGCTCTCTCTCCAAAACCCAACGGATTTCTCTCTCTCTCTCCGTCGGCGCCGGCGAAACCGAGAGACACTAGCGCGGCTCCGACCAGGCAGCAGCTCCGACGGGACTGCTCCGTCCCCCCCCTCTTTCTCTTTCTCTTTCCCTCTCATTCGTTCTCCTTCTCCGTCTCCTCTTTCTCTACGTCTGTCCAGCAGTCGACGAGGACTACCAGCAACCGCCGGACAGCAGCAGCAGCCGGCGACAACCCACGACAGCAGCAGCTCCGATCAACAGCAACCAACGAGACACAGCTCTGACTCCGGCGAGCTACCAGCCAAACAACAGCACACCAGCAGAGCGACTGTTTGTCGCCGGAGACCAACCAGATCTGGCCGGAAACTTCCATCTTCATCGACCAGGTTCTCTCATTCCTGTCTCTCTTTCTTTTCGATCTGAACCTATTTTCTGTGCCCTCTCTTGCAGATTTTGAGTTTTGTTTTCTACTTTGAATCCCTTCTTGTTAGGTG